>JAODTR010005585.1:0-32400 GCA_025399935.1 Amblyopsis rosae
TGTGATTGTTGATTAGATAATTGCATTAATGAGAAATTGAACAGGTGTTCCTAATAATCCTTTAGGTGAGTGTACATACAACCACTAAACTAAATCATTATTAAACACTATTTGTATGTTGTTGTTTAAAAAAAAAAAAAAAATTATTAATACAAAAATATTTTACAACCCGAAAATAATCTCACAAAATCCCATTTTGCTTGTTATTTGGTGTCATGTTACAACATTGGTTACACACTGACACATTTCAACTGTCATTCTTTACTTTGCTAGTCCCTGGATGAAATGTGTCATGCATGCCATAAAGTATGCTTTCCCGCTGTGTTAAACCTAGGCAGAACAGTTGTTCTCCACAGCTGCTCCAAGCTCTTTGAGCTTTGTGATGACGTTCAACAGGAGCATATTCAGCATGGAGACAAATATTTAAATGATGAGCACAATATTTTATATATATATTTTGTTTTCTGGTGTTTTCCTATGTTCAAATTCTGAACTGGTAGAACTGCAAGTAGTGGCTTTTGGCAAAATCACTGGCCTGTATAATAGCAGGAACTATCAGAGACTTATTCCTGGTCTGTAATAGGCTACAATGTGATGTTTATACACACCAACAACAGTGCCAGGTTTCCTCCGGTTGAGAAGGCCAGTTGTAGCATTTCGGGAAATTACCGGATTTAACCAGATTTTATTTACATGGAGCTCTCTTACACAGTAATAGATTTTTTTACAAGTAGACAAGTTGTTTATATTTTATTTGATACTTTTTAAGGCTACAGCCATTGGAGTAATATGTGATTTTGGTGATTCTTTGTATGTGTTTAGTTACATTATAGAATGTTTGATGTCTGAATAGTTATATGGGGGTGGACTCACTAACAACATTCTTTACACATCGTGGAACATGCTGTATTTCAAGGTCTTAACAAGGCTCCTTCAATAATATAAGTAAAATAGACATACTTGCATGACACATACTTGAATGTATCGATAACAGATAACAGATAACAGTACAGCATACTGGTGATGTACAGTAACACATCTATACCTATAGTGAAATTAATGTATTTTGACTTCTGCCATGAAAGCTACATTTTGAGAATATTGTGTTTTCCCTTTTCATATTCCATAAATTATCATTACCAAATAAAAAATTTCCCCCAAATCATTGCCAGGAACCCCTTCCATAACCATCACCTCACCAGCCACTATGGTTACAATAGAGTATTTGTCAGTGTTAACTCACTTTTGTCATTTAACTCAATAAGAATGTCAGTGGAACTCAATGGGATAATTGGCCAAGCAATTAGCGCTGTTGAATGTCAAGCTGAAGAATGGCGGAATGGGCGATGATGGTGTAAGGGTACTTTGCAAGCTCAATTTCGTACCATCGATTTAATCATTCTACCAGCATGGTATTGGTTAATTGACCAGTGCGATGGGGAGCCAGGTATCATCTAAATGAGGCAATAACTGCACCTCTTTGCCATTGGGATTTTGCATATTTTCCCAGCTATACTATACCAACAATACCAGGCATTGATATGTATAACATCAACCAGGGATGAGCTTTGTTACATTGTTACACAATTCTTGAGTTTAATTTAAACTTTCTAGCATAACTCTGGCCTATGTATTTCACTACGTCTTTGCCAGAAATCTCCATTGGTTTATTGTTCCCAGTGGTGTAGATTAAATGCCATTTCTGTATCTTCTGACTTTCTGACATTTCATGCTCATTATAGACTGAACGATTTTCAATTAGCTCAAACTCTGACCACAAAAAGATATTGACTTGGCTCTTGGGTGGCAAATTGTCAGTAAGTCCTCTTCACGTTTTGTGCAGAAAGGCAGATTAATGCCTGTTTAATGCCATATAGGAAATTGGTATTCATGCTGGCATGCCTACATTAAACTTGGAGATTCTCCATGAAACAGTAAATGGATATTATTCAGCCATGATATCTGTACTCATGTTTAGTGCCCAGTGGACATTTAGAAGTCCTGAAGCTGTGTCAGTCTGTGGGGATAAAGAGCTTGGTGGCTTCACGAGCCACACTGAAATAGGACACAAAAGCCCGGGAGTCTTATACAGAGCCTGCACAGACTTTAAGCTAAGATATTCATCTTGATTCCTGTGGCATTTATTCAGACCAACATCATATGCCTGCTCCGCTGACCAGGGAAGACAAGATATTGGGGAGGTGAAAAACTAATTCAACCAAAGAGTGGGAAATCCTTTTCAGCTGCAGGCTGAGCCCTCTGATAGCAATGATTTTCCCCTCAGCGCCACCTCATTGCACAACTCCACTAGCAGGGATAAAACACAGGCTGGCTTAATGAATTCGAGTTTCTGACAGAAGGTGGAACAAAAAAGGTACCAGTTCGCATTAGCAACGGCCTGACCTTCATTTATCTGTGCTGTGACTGGTGGGTGAAGAGGGACTGTTGTGGCCAAAGGCGGGCTTTAACAGATATGTGCATCGAGAACAGCTGTGATTTACTTTGTAAAGGATGGTCACACCCATACAACAAAATAATGGTTATATTTTTATGACTTGGCATGCCAGGTAAATCCATGCCATACCCTATAACAATTCAGCTGAAATACAGTGACTTTTGAGTGAATATTAAATTTTAAACCAGTTTTCCATTGCTATATTGTTTTGTCATATGTGCACATGCTTTGGTACTAAGGAGACTGTGTACAGTATATACGTACACCATGAGCTCCCCTAATATAAATGTCCTTGGGAATTATCTCACTTTGATTTATATTAAGAAAAACTGTCTTTATTTTATTTCCGTCTTAAATGGGAGGGCTGGCCACTTGGTTCATTTCCTTGCCTTAGGCATGAGGCAAATGGGCCAAGCCAAGTAACTGATTTTGAACAAAAGGTGGCTACTGGCTCCAAGGATCACGTGTGTGATCTCAGGCTTCCAGGTCCAGTTCACATTTAAATAAGTTGCTCTCATATTGGTATTTCACATGAAGCATGGTGATATTCCAGGAACTAATAAGGTTTCAGAAGGTTTCACAAGGCCATCAGCTTATAGATGCTAATGTGAAAACACACCACAAAGACCGCCGCAAGCTTAGCCATAGCTAACGGTCATGCATTTCTACAACACCGTAGCGAGAGTTAATGAGATGCCAGATTGATTAACCATGATTTGCTGTGCTCTGGGCAACTTTCATCTTTTACCATTAGGCAAATGCATATTGTTTTTAGAACCTCGATCGAAGAGAGACACACATCTATATGCAAATATGTTATCTGTAAAATAGGATTGTGGGTTTTTTCACTCTTGTATTGATGTAATTAAAATATATCAACGATTATATGGATTCCACAGGGTAGCCAGTCTCTAATCCATGTGCTACCATTAGAAAGTAAATCAAAGTTGACCTCTCACTTTTCTACACATCAAGTAAAAAATTGTTTAGCGCATAATTTAGAGAAACATGCCTTAGGGTTTTCTTACAATATTTTATTATTGCATTACATTTATGGAACAGAAATTAATTGCCGTTATATGTCTGTTTTTATGATGTGGTAATTGCAAGTGCAAAATACATTTTTTCATCCAGTTGTGTGGAATATTAGGAAAGGGATTTCTGTTTTAATTAGAGAAGGCACAGAGTTGTTGATGAGCAGCTGTGTTTTTTTTTGGCACCTGAGTAGACCTCATGTGAAAGCTCCTTTGAGACGTATACGCGTTAAGGCTTATGGGTCCATCCCTGGGTGGATTTAGTAAGACAGCTACTTAAACCGTGTTCACTTGTCTTTGAGGTGTTTAGATGTTCTACTTTATTGCTGTTGTTGTTGTGGAATGTACGAAAGTGGGCTGTTTTGAATGTTTTGATGATGTAATTTATCAGCCTGCGCCTCTGAATGGATGCCTCTACGCGCTGGCGTCGTTTGAACATCAGTCACATGCAGCAAAGATGAATATTGCCTGTATTTTGCACCCTACATGTCATTATCATTTTTTGTGTTGACACGTTGACACCAATGATGGAAACGTATTTTCACTCCTACTCCATTGCGACGCTCACAGCGAGACCAGCGGTTTGCTTAAGTCGTTCTAAAGTGAACTGCTTTACTATTTTGTCCCTTGGTGTGCCTTCGTGTCGCGTTGCTGTTACATGGGCCGTTATAGTTCTCCCTGGAGAGATGTCACCACATTGGAAATGATCTGCATCGATTTTATCAGCTCATTTCTTTTTAATTAGGTGATTTGTTTCACTTGGAAACAAGAGCCAGCCACAACCTTACAGTTTATAAAAATTCAAGCCAGCAACATATCCTTTGTGAAAATGTCCTCATGAATAAAATATAGAGGGGAAAAAAATGAAAGCCTCCACGCACACCAAGGGGGAACTGCCCATAGCTGAAAATTACAGCCTCACACCTTAGCCAATGTATTTTCTCCTCTGGAATGGCCTGGAGGGTCTGAAGATGGGGATCCTTTTCATTACAGTTGTTCCTTTTAAATTTGTTTAAACACGGATACTGTGAATGATATCTTATATTTCAGAAATATATGAATATAATTTAATTTCTTATTCTGAATGTGATGGGTCTGAATGCTTGGCCTTGAGACAGTAATGAGCACTGAATACGTATAGTTTTTTATTTATTTATCTAGTATAATCTCTTTTTTAACCTCTAAAAAAATGATCCATTTCCTGTGCTGTGCCGATATGTTTTAGTACCTTAAAGTAACAGCCTACTTGTCACACAAGTGCTTTGATCTGGCCATTACTTAACATAACGGTTGTTGTTATGCAGCATGCTGTCTTTTACTGTATGTCACGATTGACATATCTGCTTGCTCTGTGGCTGACTAGTTTCCCACATGAGACAACAGTCTCCACGGCTGACATCTTCTGTCGTCAGAGAGTAATCAGACTGAGAGCGTGCTGCCTTTCAGTCTGACGATGCGTCTAATAATAATACCTCTGACTGCAATCAGAACTAGATTGGCCATCAGAGAGCCCGGGCTCTCGGCAGCGGCAGAGCATTAAAAGCGTCCACAGGTCCCCATATCTTAGACGAAGCTAGAAAATCCAACAGACAATGATGCCACTTACCGCCCACAGCTGAGGAAATAGAGGCGTTAATTGAATATGCAGATTTCGTTATATGCCTCATGTGACTGGCCATCATTGTCTTCAGATTTCATGGGGTCCCCTCTGTGATGTAATGTAGCAAAGAAAATGTGTATGACGTATCAACAGTCATAATGTAAGCTGCAACCTGTATTCTGTTAGCCAAGAGGCTTTCCTGAGAGTGGGGTCATGGTTGCATGGAAACATACATAGTTTTGCTCAAACCTCTCTAAATTTCACCACCAATCCTGCCACCTGAAATTAATGGATTTATAATGTCTGTTTGCGTTACTTAATTTCTGTGCCACTGACTGGAGCACATGGATGCTAGGTTAAGCAAATACGAATGAGTGTGTGTACATTCTTTGTGACACCTGCCGCCATGGAAATAATACTGAGGAACTAATTATTGCTCCCATTGGTGAGAACGGTGTAGGCTGAATGGGCAGGGCTGTTAGGAGAGATGGCTGGTTTAATGAGTCTGGCATTGCCAAAGTACACTCGAAATAAATTACGGATCTATTTCCCTTTGGACTGTAGGCACCCCGACCATGACAACATTTACTGAATATGTTGGCACTTCTCCAACGCTGAAGTTTAAAAGCACACAATTTGTGCTCACAGCTTACATACAGTGTTACATATACGGAACTTACATATGTTACATACTACATAACACATATAACAAAGTGTATGATATTGTTTTACCCTCTATTTTCCTGTGTAATGGCAAATATAGCAAAAAACAAGCAAACATAAAACCCACATTTATTTAGCTTACTCACTAATAGCATTATAAAGATGTGAATATTCTCCATCTGTGTAATTATAAATAGGTAAAGACTTTTTAGAGACAGACATGTTTCTCTCATCTGGGCCCTACTCGAAGAATATTAATTTGTTGGTTAGTGTTTTTATGTTACTAATTATTTCTTTGTGTGAGTGTATTTGGATGGTTGTGCTTGAGAGTTGGGTGTGACATACAGTATATTATTCTTCTCATCATCACCTCTGTTCTCAGCTGAACATCCAGAGATCACATCTGGGGTTTTGTGGCAATACAGTGTTCCAAAATATGTGGTCTTACACGATGAGGGGAACAGCATGTTGGCTTAGTGGAAAGGATTTCTCCCATGTGGGCAAAATACCTAAAATACCCCTGTCAGTTTACATAGACAGATGTGGTGGTGAAATTCTCTGACATCTTCGACCCCATTAGTAACGGGATACGCTGGAAATATCTCGTTATTGGATTACGCTGCTTAGTTTCATTAGCGGTGTAGCGCAGTGTCAGAGCTGGCCGACACACGGCTTTTGTCCTGACATAATTTTTGTCATCACAGTTACTGCTCCATTAACAACTTGGTGACAGGGGCTGGATATAACATGCTTCAGCTGCAACTAAAGCTATTATTTTGTGTGTTAACAGAATAATTTGCAGTTTACACGTGTCTTACTGCACAGTCAAACTGGATGTCATGGATGGAGAGCTTTATATATTTTAGGCTCCATTTCCATGCATAAAAAGCTATTTTCATCCCCTTATAGATTAAAGTAAACCAGTGTCAGGCCTGGGCTGAGTCTCAATTAAGGAGGTATCTGTGACACATGCTTGGCTTGTATTAAAATGATGAGCTGATTGCAATGGCAGATCTGTTTTCTATTTGTTTGCCACACATTAAATGGGTTGTATGTTGATGGGTTGTATGTTGCTGTATGTTGTCTCTCTGTGAGCCTGAACCTTAACAAGTCTCCCGAGGTTCAAGCTGAAGCGTTTCAGTATTGCTAGCTTTTTGTAGCCATGGAAATGTTCAATGTATTGGGAGCTTTTCATAGGGCAGGAGAAAATTTGCATTTCACTAAAGCTTTTAAGGGGATATGAAATGTAATTCCTGCCACTTTGAGGGTGTTGTCTTTATGTGTTTTATTACGATGTATATTTTAGAAGAACCTTAAAAGCCCCAATTGTTACAGAGGGTATTTGTACTTTTGCTTTTATGTGTGTGTGTGTGTGTGTCCCCGCACGCATGTGTGTGTGTTTGCATGGTTCACGTTTTTGTGTTTGCTTGACTTGTGAGCTGTGTGTGCGTGTGTGTGTGTTCAGACGATCCACATTGTGAGGTTTGTGAGGTTGTTGGTTTGGGCATCTGTGTGTTGTGTGAGCGGTACATCTCGGTGTGCATCTCTGAACGCTCAAGGACGTTTTTTTTTTTTAACCAGGACAAATTGTGACCAAGGGACAGTATGCTTTTTTTTCACCTCGCAATTTTTTCACAGTTTAATATAGCGCCATTATTTGGTTGACTGAGCCACAGATGAGCTACGCTTTACAGAATCCAAATTACACCAGAGTAATTTTTCATGCCGTGGATATCTTCAAAACCAGGGAGCCATGGATGAGACTTTTTTTACTTTCCTTATTCGTCCTTGTCGGCTGGAGGTTGCTTGTTGCGGACAGGGCCTGATGTTAAGTGGGAATCAATCTGGATAAAGAAACAGTGAAAAGAATATAACTGTATGTGCTCCTTGGGTTTCTTAGCTGGTAAGCAAGACAATATAAATCAACATGTTTATAACACCTCTTCCATTGCTCGCGGTTTCACTGTTTACTTTTTTTCATTTCAGCTCAGAAGTGAACCAGATACTCAGTCATTGTTTGTTGAGCCTTCTCTGCAAATAAGACAAGACTGGTGTATTTGCATGGCTGTGTTGGGATGATAACAAGATTTCCTCCGCTTGGCCAGTGGCCTATCTTTGGACTACAAAAGTAATGCGGGCAGAATCTGGCTCATGGTACCGGTAGCAGCCCCAGCCACAGCGGACTGGACTTCACGCGCTCCTCATAAATGAGAGTCATTAATTCTCTGTGTGTAGGCACTTTCAGTTTGCCATATGCAATGCAGGAGCATCGTCTTCCCCTGGGGACAGCTTTCTGCTCTTTCAGTCCCCATCAGCCCCCTCTGTCTTTTTTGTCTCCCCTCTCCCCTGTTCTAGGCCTGGGCACAACGTCAGAGCCCCCTCTCTACCTCTGTTTGTTGTGGGCTTGTGGGAATTTGACGATGTGTCACCATTGTGGGGACGTGTTGCCGTCGTCGGTGAGGCTCCAGGTGTCCCTCTCTACTCTCTTATTAGGAGACGTGAGAAGTTGCCATGTAGCTCGTCTGACCTGGATTTGCAATATTGACCATTTTGACAATTTTTTTAACTCATGTTCGAGTTTTGATTATAAAACACCAAACCTGAGGCTGTTCAATTTAAACAAGTTCAATTGTCAAATTTAGTGGATTGCCAAAAATGACTGGATGCAAGTAGAAGACATTTGCATTTTATTACACTAAGTATCAGTCAACAGCTATAATGTGTAGTGCTATTTAAATGAATGTGATATTGACCGCAAGTTTCATTTGAATTGTGTGATCTTACTCTTATTAGAATGATCTGAGAAAATCCACTGGTTTCCACAACCTTTTGCTCCTTGAAATCCACTATGAAAATATAGGCAAGCATTACATAGTATCTGCGACAATCTGGAAACAAATAGAAGTGCTCTTCAAAGGCTCTGCTCTTGACATAATTGAAAAGGAAATGGATTTGGAACTGGAGCTAATGTATCTTAAGAACTTCCCACACGCCATTAGTGATCTGGGGGTCCCGAAAGCCTTCGGGCCAGACTAGTTCTGCTATCAAAGAGGCTTGGTGTTATTTGGAGATTTGAAAACCTCACACAAAGGAAAGTCATGAACGTCATGTGATTTCATGTGGTTTATGTGATATTCAGGTGGTTCTTCATCATGGTGTTCCTCATCATGATATTATACATGAGTTTATTCACAGACTTTTCAGTGTCTTTACAGCTTAGCAAATGCAATAAGGATTTTCTTCTTTCACGGTGTGTGTGTGTGTGTGTGTGTGTGTGTGTTTGGGTATGGGTGGGGAGTTGCCATGCTAAATTGTGTGAGAGATTTATCAAAGAATGTCGACAAGCGACTTAATGCATTTGAATGCAACTGATGGGAGAAACGGGAATATGTGAGTATGAGGACTCTGTGTTTCTATGGTCTCCAAATGACAGGATGACCTTATTCTGGAGGGAGATAATCATAGAGTCATGACAGCCGGTCCTGTGAGGTCTGTGGATCGAGGTTCTCCTTCTCAGAGGCAGCCAGAAGTACTATTGTCCAGGCTTGGGACTTGTTCAATTGCCATTTTGTGGCATAGTGGAACTGTCCAGCTTCCCTAAGGCACACCATTCAAATTCCAAACTGCCATTGCAGAGACAGTAGCACATTAATATGAACAGTCCTCGAGGAGTGCAAGCACAGCAAGCCTTCTTCATGGCAATATCAATTAGCTTACTTAGCTTCTAAAGGGCAAATAGGGATGCCTACTGTAACGGGTTCCAGACAGCTTGAGAAAGATGTGGCGCTGCACTGTGCAGAAACAACTATATATTTTGAATGCAAATTTGTCTTAACATGTTGACTTAAAATGATGAACAATAAGGCACAGTGTGTGTGTGTGTGTGTGTGTGTGTGTGTGCGCGCATGTGTGTGTGTGTGTGTGTGTGGGGGGGGGGGGGTTCTAAGCTCATATGGTTTCTGTCCACACATGGATTTAATGAGCTGTTGACCTCATACAATCCATGGACCACAGCTCTTGTAAATAGCACTCAAAATGCTTGGCTGTCAGAAACGCTATTAAATCAATGACTCATCAGCACTATTCATTTTTATGCTGTATAACTAGATTGTGTTGACTGGATTGAGTTGATCTACACGCTGTAACAACTGAGTTTGCCCCTGAAGCATGCATGCGCCATAGCTCTGTGTTGGTGTATGCTGAAAAATTAAATACAAAGCACTGAAGGAAGTGACGAGGCTGAAAAACACCCAAGTTAGATTTTTTAAATAATTCATATGTGAAAATGATGGAAAGCTTTTGTTTTGGAAAACAATGTTGACGCCATGAGAGGCTGAAGGCACAATAACAAATCAGAACTAGATTGCTACAAAACATTACAGGGGAGAAAATAAGAGTGATTCCATTAAAAAACATTTTTTAAATGCTCAGTTGCTTTACAAAATATTACAGGGAAGAAAATAAGAGTGATTCCATTTAAACTGTTTTAATGCTCAATTGCTTTATGATACTGACTACATAGAAGAATATAGTTTCAGAATTCATGTTTTGCTTTTAGGTTTTAGTTTGCTATGGGGATGTTATCTTAGGGCTAGATGATATGGCCCAAAATTATATCATGAGATGTTTCTTAATTTCGGTTGATATCATACAATTCCGATATCGATATGAACAATATGAAAGCCTAAAAAAACTGGTAAGAATGCTCGCAACAGATGTCTGTACTTACAAACTTTAAAAAAATGCATTTGCCAAGTCTATGAAATATCCTCCTATAAAACTATAATATTTTACAAATAAAAAAGGTACAACTAAATGTTCACATTTAGCCTTCATACAAACAAGAAATGGGAAATCACAGTCACATAAACTCTCTCAACTTTTTTTATTTTCTTTTTGGTTAGTATTTACGAAGACATGTCAGTCAGTGACATAAGCTGTAATATGCATATACAGTATACCATGTATATATTGAAAATATTTATTTTGCATATTGATATTTGAAGTGTAACTGCACTCCACCCACTACAACTTTTAAAAATGTGAGCTGAGTGGGGGGAGGGGGGGGGGGATGTGTCTCATCACAGATCAATCCTATTACTTTATTACAGCTCAAAAAAAACATTTTAGGGTGCATTTTGCCCTACGTTATCTTATAACCTATCAAAGTAGACTTTATAGCATTTTTGTTTTATTAATTAAAATGAAGGGAATATGTTGAATGTGAGTCATTCATCATGTTCAAAATCCTACTTTCTCTGATGTTCATGTTGTTCATTTTGAACATCAGAATGTGTCCCTCTTTGAGAGATAACCCCCCACCCCACCCCACACCTTTGCACGTCCCAAATCCCACTTAATTTCTTCTCTTTTTCTTCCTTGTGACAGATGCCATGTTGCTGGTGGCACAGAGGCTGGAGGGCCCTTTCAACATCGAATCTGTTATGGACCCAATTGATGTCAAGATTTCAGAGGCCATTATGAATATGCAAGAAAATAGTGACCAGATCTCCTACAGGGTATGTCAATTATGCAATTACCCAGGCAACAAATTGCATTTCGAATCACTTTGTGCGAGTCTAATAAAGCAGAAATGAATGCTGCTAAATGTCATTCATCTAAAATTATTGTTCTAATGTGTGTGGCTGGGTAAGACATACACACACTGGTACATGTGTGTTTGCCTGAGATGCCCAACTGCATTAAGCCCCATGTTCACCAAAGCCTTTTTTCCCGAGGTCAGAGTATTTTTCAATTGTTTGCAATGGGAGCCCCACGTATTTACATTACCTATATGCTAAAAACGACAACAGCGTAAAGAGGCATTGAGTGACTATTCTGCACTGGGCACAGCTGTGTAATTTTTTACTCAGCCATCCAATCACAAGTGCAAACACCAAACCGAGCAACTGTCACATCCTGTTGCACGTCAATGGAGAAGAAGTACCAGACCACAATCCTATGAATTTTTATTTTATTTTATACTGTGTATATATAATACAAATAACAAAACTAGCCTGCAAAATTAGTCTACTTGCAACAGATCACTCCTACATATATTCCATATTATACCGTAGCAACCTAAGCATCAGATGAATAAACGTTGAGCCACTAAATACCCCCGTGCTGCAATTTTGCCGTTTTCAGAAGAGCACCTGGTGTTTTCAGAAGACTTAACAGTTGACTTTAGTGGACACGTGGACATGTTGTGTGCTACCAATGATTTGTCCTATCTAAACAGATTTTTATTTGCATGATAAGAATAGGTCTGTTTGAAGTTAGTTCATAAGCAAAAATTGCATATTTTATACTAAAAACACGCAGTGTGTGCATATGTCCATATCTGGGAAAAGGTCTGAGCCGCATTAACTCACAACACCTTTGTGGACATGGAATTCATTGGCTCAACCCCAATGTCCACACTTACAGACTCACGGATGTTGAGACACTTTCTTGCTAAGTCCATGAGGGCTTAGGGCTGTACCACTGTCAAATCGTCAAGTGCACGAGGGCTCTCACAAAGACGTTTTGAGCCCTTTAAATAGGCCCACTTTCCGTAAATCCGCAATTCTGCAGATTTTTCCTGAGGGAATTACCCAAAGTTCATATCATTGTGAAGTGAAACGCTGGGCTACCAAGGTTACCAAATGTAAAAAAAATATGTAAAATTATTATTAATAATAATAATAATAATAGCATTATTAATTTTTATTATTAATATACCAAATTTAAACAACCACCATAAAATAACACATTAAATCAGAGAAATGCAAGCAATATTCTCTAATTCTCTAACACACTTGCTTATTTATCTTTTTTTATTTATTTTTTGCTCATTAATTAATTAATTTGTTTAATTTAGTTATTTTTGGTAAAATAAACCCTTAACACTTCAGTATCACAATCCATGTCCTTAGTGCCTGCTTGGTCATCTGTAATATATTGTAATGTAATATATAACTGATTATTTGACTAAACCTCTTGTCCAATCTGTAAGACAAGAGCCTGAAACACATAATCAGACAGTTAGAGTGTCCCTTAAAAGTCTTGGCACTTGGCTCTTAAGGGACAAGTAAAAAGTCCCAAACCAACAATAGTCTTCAACATGTTTTGGCATTGTCCGTAACGTCATATTTTGCAATGTGCTGCCCCATTCCTATTTACACCGTTCCGAGCCCTTGCAGCCTCTCACACTCAATCACATACCAGGTGACATCAATAAAGTAATGTAATGTTTCAGGGCTTATGCCTTAGGGGGGACATTGAGATTGGGCCATTTAGACAGGGCGAAAAGTTTAACCCTCATTGGTAGCACTTCTGGGTCACAATGCAGCAGTAGCTGCAACCTGAAAACACTGGGAGGAAAGTGCCAAATGAAGAAACATGCTCAATTTGTATGTTGTCAAAATGTATTTTATTAAGCTAAACTATACCGGATAGTTGATTTTACTCCAGTTTTGCAAAGGGAAAATTAGAGTCAACTACAGATACTAAACCACTCTTGCATTCTATCACGTATTCCCTCCCAAACATTGGAGCTGCATAAGGTGTGTTGTGCACAACATTCTAATTATGTCCAAGTTTAGGTCTTTGTATTTGAATTATACGTTTCATTTTGGTCAGATAATCTTAGTTCAACTAACAGTAGTTAATGTGTTTCCTGTGTTTTACTGCATTTTCCTTGACCACAAAATTGTAGTTACAGAAAAAAGTAGGTGGTTGTGAAGACATTTTTCTGCCTACACAATGTTGGTTGCCAGTTCTCATTCAAGGCGAAATGCTCGCTTGGTTTTCTCCTGGAACAGAACAGTAATTTTGTTTATCATTTAATTACATGTGGTTTTTTCCCCAAAATCCTGTAAAAAACATTAACTCCGTCATCTTATATAACATTGGTCATCGTGACCCAGTTAAAGAATCTAAAGGCATGGCTGGACATGTGTCTTAGAGCAATGTCATGCCGGCGATGTGGGGTGAACAAATCAAGTGGTCTTAACTAAACATCGTGTTTCCCCTATTTTCGCATCCAAAGTCATTCTGGCTACCCATGTAGTCTGACGGTTGGGTGCCCATCTCTGTGTAATTGCAGGTTTTTCAAGGCTGCGGCGAGCCCAAGCCCTCAGGAATGAGCAGGTCTGCCCGTGGTGTTTCGGATGTGTTCAACACCCGTTTCAGACCCTTCAGCCCAGTGACGCGGCCTACCACGGCAGCTGGAACAAGCCTAGACAGACTGGTAAGGAGAGAGAGAGGAGATGGGGGGGGGGGGAAGTGCACCGCCAGGCTTGTGTTTTCAGAAGGGACACTGCTTTAGTGTAAACATCATTTGTCTCTCTGCCTTGACACTGTTGATTAAAGCTGGTGATTTGCCACCGTAAGCCCCAAGAGCCGGAAATTAATTCTTTGTACTTTGTCCTCCATTCAGAGCCCTCTATCGATCTGTGTTTGTTAACGAATCAACAGCTTTACCCCCAGAGGGCAGGCAAGGTGCCCAGCGCAGCGCTACGTGCCCTCCTCACTGTGTACATGGCAAATAGGGACAAAATAAGAAATGAATAGATTAAGCGCGATTAGAAGGACCAATTGTTTGCTGTATTCTCTATCAGATGGGTTGTCCGTTGGATTGGACCGTGCTAACATGAATTTCCATCCGCACCAACCTACAACCTTGAAGCCTGAAGAGTTGTAATCAGGGTAAAGGTTAACTGACAGTCCAATTCAGCTGAGAGACAGTTCTCATCATGGATTACCTTTACAGTCACACTGCTCTTCCTCTCTTCCCTCAAATCCTTTCAAATTGACTCTCATTTTTCTAGCACCATTAAATCAGACCAAAAATCTAATAAAGCGGTGTGGGTCTTGTATCAAGCCTATTCCCTGTCAGTATGACCAAATCAATTGAGCATTAACCACTCTTAGGGGTATGGCATTCAATCTCTTTAGTACTATAGTAGATAAATTTGGGGGTTCGACAATATGTTCTTTCTGGTCTTTAGCAAGTTAAAAGCACCTACGGGCAGTGTTGAACTTGTTTTGCAGTATAGTGACATCACTTGTTAAATCTAAACCAAAGTTATAAAAGTATACATAATGTAGTTCCCAAATGGTATTAGCGTAGCTGATCGATGAAAGCTAATAAAGAAAATATCAGGATGTGATGTTTTTATGGGTGGTTTGACCCAAGTGAGCATAATTGCTTGTGGGGAAAGCAGTACACCTAGAGATTGACCCAAATAAAGACCCTCGTGATGATAATTTAATGCCACAATTTTGTCTGTAATGGATTTTACAAAACCTTTGACTGACAATGGTAAAAACATTTTCATATTCACTGGGATACACTATCGTTCTATCACTTGTTTGTTGCCTTTGATGTCTTATGAATGTTGCCAACCATCTTTTTTCCACACAGTGATTAATTGAGTACTTCTCTTTTTCTGTCTTTCTGCTGCAAACCAGAGGATTGTCTGGAGTGCGATGCAAAGCAGCGTAAGCTTCATAATTCTATAGTCATTCCATGAGTGATTGTTGAGCCTATTGTCCATTTCAGGCACTGATACCCCCATGAGCACCAGCTGTTTTCTTCCTGAGGTTAGAAATAGCCCTACTACACACACTAAATTTGAATAATGCCCTTTGTTACACAGCACCATATCTATTGTTTGTCTGTCAGCCATGTCCTCGTAATCCCGTTCTTCGAGAAGAACAATACATCCAATAGCAATTACAATGGTCTGTTAAAGAGTACTCTTCAGTGTGCACATGGGTGTGTTCTGATACTATTCAAGCCCTGATCCCAACCACTGTGCTTCATCGCTGCTTGAAAGCGTCAGCTTGTTAAACATAGCATTTAACAGCGAAGCGGCACCGCAGGGAACAGGGAGCACATGGCGCATCCAGCTCGGGCGCACTCCTCTCTTGAGATCACACACCGCACTTTTTCCCTGCCCCACTATATCTATTCTAGGCACATCAGAGACCAAGACCCCTATTGCCTTAGCTAATGGAGTCAACTCCTAGAGGAAGCCAACCAATCAGCTTGTGACCCGGTCCAGCAGAGCCGACAGAGAGGAATGGTGTGAAGAGTTGGGTTTTGTGTTGTAGCCAGCGTCTGCTCTAACGCTACACTGAAATGAGGACTCATGAATACTGTAACTGGGCAATTACTGCAGACTGCTAGGAGAATCCTGCCAAACGGACAGTGACAAGAGATTATTATGGATATATTACTGTAGATAGACAGACACACCTGAACAGTCGAGGCATGAGGATTGCATCATTCACACCCATGTGTTTGTTTCGTGGATTCTGGTCTGATCTGTTCCGTCCCCTTGGGATGAACCCAGAGACATTTGATGTGTATACTATACTGCATTGTGTTGTTGGATTACACGCTGTAACAATGCAGCTGACAGAACAAAATAAGTGATTTTATGATGTTATGCTAAGTCAAAATCTTCCTATACCTAGAAAACTGTTAATTAATTCCAGACGTTTTTTTGGGGTTGTCATTCTATACATATTCTGTATCAATATAAGGGTATAAATGAGAACCACACACGCATCTTAAAATGTATGCATTGCTATTGAAATCATCCATCTTATTTAGCAAAAAGCCATGAGACTACAGTAACATTGGAGAATATTAAAATGCTGTTGTGGTGCCTGCTGTTTGTTGAGCTAGCATTGAGTGATGATGGTTTGGGTCAATAAGTCCCAGATATCTGCTGCGACGTCTCCTGGGTATATCAGCTCTAGCTACAGGCCCACAAACAGACCAAGCGTGCCATTCCTATTTAACGGGACCCCCACTGTAACTCAGACATTATCGGTGTCCCACCATCCCTCTACATATGTATTCATCATCTGTCTGGATTTCCTGCGAGTGCATTCCTCCTCCAGCACAGCGTTGTCGCTCCACACGTTGTATTCACTTACAAGCACACTGCTACATCATACTCACTGGCAGTGACATGCGTGAAGGTTGGCAGAGACTTAATGCGCGCTTTGATTAGAACTTTGTGTCTGAATTTGTCCACTAAGTTTTGTGCGTCAAGGGATGTGCGGAAGAGCGGCAGGAAGTGTCTGCGTTCGCCTCCCCCCGGTTGCTTATGAGGAGCCTGGAGGAGTAGATCCACCTCCGGCTCAATGAGCCGTGACTGCATAATTGCCTGACATTCTGTCGCAGCGCGCTTTCCCAGTGTTCGGAGAAAAATTGAGATTTGCAAAGTCCAAAGAGGGGGATAAAGGCGAGAGACACATTGCCAGGCTCGGCGTTAGATGTGAAGGGAGATGCTTCTGATTTGACACGTGTAACTAGTTGTAGTGCATTTCTACTTTCATTCAGTTTAATTGGTTGTTTTTCTTCTTGTTAGCCTCCACTTGGAAAACAAATGTATTCCTTATTAAGCCCATAGAAGTCAGTATATTTGATGCACTGAATGTAAAACCCTCTATAAACATGCTGAAGATGCTGCAAGTGGACTTTGCTGTTTCCCTAAATGTGTCAACATTATGTGCTCTCATGGCTTCAAGTGGGTAGGAGAGTCACTTGTGTCTGCCTCATTAATATTTAGGAGACTGACTCATTGCATTACCCGGCGATGTGGCGTGTCACGGTTTCCCGGGCGAATATTGCTATTGAAAATGTGGGGAACCTAATGGCATTGGCTGCAAATGGCATGGGCATGGGTTAGTCAACATCTGGCATTTTATAATAGCCATAATAAATTGTGGTCATTCGGCTTCTCGTGCAGTCTCTTTCGTGTCAGGGTAATGTTTAACTGCGTGGATAACTGCCGCACTCTGGTCAAAACCAGTCCGCGCTCTCTTTGTTTGAGATTCACAGCCTCGCACAATGGTCAAGGTAACAGCGGTGTGTGGTTTGTGAAGTCAACGGTCAGTCACTCAACGAGTTTCCATGAAAATCATGACTGTGACACAGTCCTGTGGCAGCCCTGGGACTTTTCATGCCTGCTTTATGCTTGTTTTTTGGATATAGTTTAATGGAAGTAAGTAGGTCTTTTCACGGTCCCATTCTCCCAAGTTGTTGTATTTACCCACACAAGCCCAAGCCATGCTATTATCTAGATTCCTTAGATTCTACGAAAATTGATACTTTTCTTTTGACCACAAGCAAATAAACAATCCTAAAATGGAAGGTGCTATTATTTGACAGCAGATTTTTACGATGCCCGGAATAAGGAGTGGCCCTCAACCATGAACATGTGTTGGTTGGGAAAGGTTACCTGATAATTTTGGAACACACCAGCAAGCGTGAATCATCACATACAAACACAACATGCTTAGATGTGAATTTTCTGTAGCTGGACAATTCTTTATTGGCTGTCCAATCACAGATACTATATTACTGTCTACTGTAAGACAATTCTGTCCACTTACATGTAAAAGCCAAATGCTGTAATGCTTGCAGAAACACTGCAAATTCAAAAGGACCAGTTACAATTTGAGAGTTAGACATTCCATGACACATTGTGAAATCCTAGAACACTATAGCGTATTTCAAAGGATCTCCCCATGTTCCGTGGAGCTCACAATGACCACACTGTAGAAACACAAGAAAAATAACGGAGGTTGTCGCATCACAGTATTTTGAAACAAAAGTGGCGCACATGCAATGTTCCCAACAGCAGGGATGATGTCAAGGCTGCATCCTCCCAAACAGCTGTGTTTACTGCCTGTGAACTGGAAGAGAAAGTAGCTTTTATTCCCAAGAATGTCACTCTCCGCTTGCAAATGTGAGCAGCTGTGGCATCCCAACACATGCAAATACCCAGTACAGTAGCTGTGTACTGTATCTGTTCCAGTAGCAATATACTGTATGTTCTATTGACCCCTGGGTTGGATGGCTTCAGGATGAGATGCCACATTGAGAGAGGCCCCTAACACATTCAGTACCTGGTATTGTCAGTGACTGTGTCCAAAAACAATCTATAATTGAGTATGGTACACACCTACACATTGCTCATCAACAGAATGCAACTTGTGTATTACAGTGCTGTTACGGAGGCGGCTATGATTAAATGTATGTTTTGTATTAAGTTTACGAAACAGCATGTAAATAAAGATAAAACATAAAGGTAAACATTTAAAACATATCTATACATGCCTGTGTGATAGGAAGATGACCTCGTTCTTGTCAACAGTTAAAACCTTTTGAAGGTGTCTGCGGTTCAATATAATCCAAATAGTAGATGCTTATGAAAGTGGAGATGTGCAGCATTTAAAGCAAACGTATGTTCAAGTTCAGTGTATACAGTTAGCCTGCTCCCAGGCTGGTAAAGCTGGACAACCTAGCTCAGTGTTCTAGTCTTTGGGGTGAATACCTTCAGTGTCAACAGAAGGAGACAACATGCATATGATTTGTCATGTTCTGCTCTGAACAATGCCTCTTCCATGTCTACAGGATTACGTCTAGTTCAAACAGATCATAAAAAAAGAAAAAAGAAAACACGAGCTTGACAAGGGGGTTTCAGGGAGAGTAAATAATTTACAACAGCATATCAACACTCCACAGCTACAGATACAATAAAAATAGTTGTATTGCTTACTTGCCAGTTACTGTACTGTAGTTCTAGGCTAGCTTCATTAAATAAAAGTTGACTTGACAGAGATCTGAAGAGACAGCTTTGAATACACGGTAACAGCTTTGAATGCATAATAAATACACCTAACTTGACTTGAGACCAAAACAATACAAAAAATAAACTATGTATAGTATAATAATAAAAAATATATACTGTAAACATAGATGCATGTCAGAAATGTGTGATTTTATGACTACGCTGGCATAAAGACATTAATCGTTTTTTAACAACTCTAATAGAGAGTCTACTGCTATTTGGACGTACTTGGTTTAATAGTGCGAGATAGTTGTATCTGTTTTGAATAGAACTCTCACAAACATGATCACTGTACTCTTCTTGTATGTGTCTATTTAGCTAATGCTAATGATCCCTTGCATGCATGGTGACTAATGGCAATGCCATGAAGGCTGTTCTACATGTTTATATCTGTCAATATATTAATGAGACACATTGGCCCCATTACACTCTGACTTGGCTGTCCTCCCTGGGGAAGAGGGGCATGCACAGAGCGCCTGCCGGTGATTTCTCTCTTCTTCGCCATAGTGTGGAGCTTCCCTTTAATCATGTCCCCTTTTACAAACTTCTCCTGTAGCCCGGGGCAAATCACAAGAACAAACTCACCACTATTTCATCAATATTCTGTCATTTCCCCCACTGTGGGATTGTTGTGTGAAAAACGGATCTCGCCTTGATACATTATATTGCCTAACCATGTTGCTGCCAAGGGACTAAGTCCACAGTTTGAAACAATATTGTTTAAAAAGGGCCTCTGAATATGGCGTGTTGCAGTGAAACTGACACTGTGTAAACCGTATACGAAGCATACCGACACGTTATGAGTTATCACTGATAAGTGATAATGTACAGTATCAGTGCATATATCAGGGGACAGGCAAATATGTTTTTACACACAATTTTGTGATGATTTATTATTAATTTCTGATAGTCTCAGCTCATATAATAGCATATTTGCTATTTTTGGAACTGTGGCATTTTTTCTTCCCTCTCTTTATTGAAGCAGATGACAGGAGATTCTTTGCACAATAAATAAAATGCATGATGAATAATTTCTACCACAGCAGTTGTAAAGATAGGATGTTGAAAGTTTCAAATAAAGTTACATCTCCGAGGCGTACGCAGCACTCACTAGTTCAATGCAGTGTTCATCACATTTTATATTTGTAAAGTAAGAAACCCAAGCTGTATGTGGCAGTCACAGATTTATCCATATGTTTCCATTTGTTCCATACGATTGTATTTTGTTAGTCACATCCAAACAGTAATTATATCTACAAGTCAAGTTTAAACAATATATCATTATATCCTGGTGTTTTACTTCAGTTTCTTTTAATTACTTTTCAAACTGCAAGACATGGGTGATGCCATGAGCTGATGAATATATTTATAATATACAGTTGTATCGCTAACCATCTTTCAGCATGTCAGGCACCGTGTCAAGGTGGCTCTCAGAGTATTGCATCTACAGCTCAAATCTCATGGCAATATATATTTAAAAAAATATATGCCCATGTAAATAACAAAAGGCATTTCAGTACAAGCCTGGTATGTGAGTCTTTCCTGCCTAGATAATAATACATAATAATACATTTAATTTCAGGACACATTTCAAAACACTCAAGGACATATTACAGTGCATTGTCAGAACAAGTCAGATATATATAAAACATTTGGTTAAGCTATATAATACAGTTTTGGACTTTTAACTAAGGCAAGAACATAGTGAAACAGAAGGTCAAATGCTATAGGCAACCCTGAAGAGACGAGTCTTGAGAAGCTTAGCAAAAGAGGTGATATCACAACAGATATCACAACAGATATCACAATATATATCACAATAGGTATCACAATAGATATCACCATAGGTATCACAATAGATATCACAACAGGTATCACAATAGATATCACAATATATATCACAATAGGTATCACAATAGATATCACAATAGATACCAACATAGGTATCACAATAGATATCACCATAGGTATCACAATAGGCACATATCTGTCACAGGTAGTGCCACTGCTGATGGATGTGGTAGTGATGTATGCTTCTAGCCACTCTGGCATTCTGGCTATGTTGTAATGTCCGTGCTAGATCACGCGCTGCTATTTCCCAATGGCAAATGTATGCTGGGACATAATCAGCAGCAATGAAAGGGAAACAAGTAGGGTGAAGACAGACAGACAGACATACAGACAGTGGTGCGTCACTACCTATAGAAACATTACAAAGTTCACTTCTGATTATGGCCTATATTGTTACATATAAACTACTAATTTTGTTGTAGGAGGTTTTTTGGAGGTTAAAGACATCTTGTGAAAGCTAAACAGTGGGTTGATTGTGTCCATGGCAAGTCACAGAGGGGAAACCATATTTGTTTTTGCCCTCTGCTGATGGTTATTGATTGGACGAAGAAGAGCCCGCATCTATATGCACTCAGGTAGCGATCCGCTCTAAGCAGCAACCACAGTCACCTTTGGCGTGACTGCTTTCACTCAAGGGCGAAAGGGTAATGCAAGGGAACTCACGGCGCGGCGACGCGTGCAATTTAAAACATTACGGCGGAGGTCACTTACCCGGTGCGCTTTGGTTGAGCCAATATTATTTCTGCGTTACATATTTTAAATATGCAAAAAAAAGCACTTGGGAGCCAGATGGTAGGTCTTGGTTGAGAGAATTTGCTGTTTATGGGTAGACCTGAGCCCAGGAGAGGGGCTTTATGAGGTGTAGACACCAGTGATTAAATAGCCGTGTTCAGGGACCTCCACCCACTGGGCCTCGAGGTGATACCCGACACCATGGCAGAGCGAGCTGAGATCTGTTCTCCACGCAGCCACAGACATGGAAGACCGCGTTGCTTTACGCACTGGACACAGCAATGGAACTGAATCAAGAATGCCATGAAGGGGCAGAGCTATTCCGGCTGCGGGCTTCCTCCTTGTGAGAAAGCGTCCAGGGTTCGCTCACAGCGGTCACCGGTTCAAACAAACAGATGTATGGCGTGGCAACGGTTGGGAGCAAGGCATGAGTACTCCTTGAACTCTGTAATTGAGATGCAGGAAGAATACTGCGTTCGTATCAAATGAGAACCTATTTTAATGCAGACAGTGCTGGTGGTTGCCAGGGAAAATAAGTCGATCAAGGAGGCGTCTGCCCCTTGTGGCTTCGTGGCGCGACCTGCCGCTCAGTCTATGATTAGATCGAATGTTTGCTTATTTAGCTTTAACTTGTAACAGAGGGGATGCGCTTAATGTCACAAGCTAATGGCAACCATTCATAGCGGCTTGAGCTGAAGATCATTTGCTTTTATGTGTTTGCTTAATATGACGGGGAAGAAAGTATCGCAGTTGGTGAAACCTACAAGTATGTGTGTTTAGAAGGAGACAGTGCGTAAGAAGCATGGAGGGAGAGAGAGAGAGAGAGAGAGAGAGAGAGAGAGAGAGAGAGAGAGAGAGAGAGAGAGAATTAAAGGGAGACAGAATGGCCACAGGCAATACTGAATTGGTCCTGTCTGGTCAGGGCATGTGTGTATGTGACTGTGACTGTGATGTATGTTATGTTTGGCGAGTAAGAGTGAGCACTCTGCTTTTTATGAAGGGCCGACAGCACCTCCGTTGAGCGTCATCTGCGAGTCGGGTTGAAAGACGCTGCGGTCCCTGAATGTAGCCAGGAGTGAGACTGCCTTTTGAAAGCCAGTGACGCGTCAGTTTTTGATGTCCGTGTACAAGCAAGGGCATATGTACTGTCGGCTCACATTTGTCTGCTGAGCTGAAAAGGCGGCGTTTAGCTGCTGCCCACTTGACATACACAGAAGGCTGACACAAATAGTCACGCATGCATGCCTGCACAGCCAACAGACAGATACACTTCACAGTGGAAATAATAAATAATCCGACTAAAACATAACTTGCCTATGTAAACGAGCCACGGGACCGCCATTATCTCATTGAATCTTATTGCATTGTACGGAAATAATAATGATCTGTACATGTTTCCTCACATTTGTCGTGGATACCCAATTATTTCCACAAAAGAGTAAACACTGTACAGACTATACAGTTCCGTTGAGGAGGCTAATATTGCTGTGCACTGTACTAAAGGAATTTAATGAGTAATGTGAGTTGAAAGGTGAGGTTATGCTTGGTGTGTGACAGGTTATGGCGGGCTAGCATTAGTGCATATAACAAGGTCCTGTTTTTAATGATGTTTACTGTTGAATGAATCTCCAGCATGGCTGTGGGGTGATGTTGTTTATACTCCCTGTTTGCTATCCTTTTCCACGCAGCTGCAGGTCAATCAGCAGACTATAGAGAAACACAAGAAAGCAGGACATTCATTCATAAATAAATAAATCAGTGCTCCTCGTGAATAGTTTCCTTACAACAAACAATTATATGAATGATATGGTGTATTATATAGTATGTTATATGATGATGTTTTCAGTATGTTTTGAAAATTGTTTCCTGACGTTTCCTGGTTAAGTTATTGTTCATTGTGGTCTTCAGACTTCTCAATGTTAATGTTAGGGTTAGGTATGCTAATGTTAGTTTGATAAGGTTTAATACATTTCACTGTATGTTAATATAACAAACAAGTTCATGTAGATTTGAGATAAAACAATGCAGTAGCACTAAATGTTGTATATAACCACTAAAAAACATTTTATTAAGACAGTATTACAGTACTACAATTTGTAAAAGGTTAAAAATACAATTATTTAATGTGATATTACGACCCCAAGAAACATCTTACTGTGACCCTGCAGTGCCAGGGTTTGGACCCGCACCTAGAAAAACACGCCCTAACAGCAGGAACTGATACACTGACTAAAAGATAGGAGTGGCGTTGCGATAATAATAACAGGAGAGGGAGCAGAGCGAGAGACCAACCATGGAACCAAGCTCTGGTCCAGAGAGCTGAGAGAGTGGAGGAGTATAATATAACCACAGTGAAGGGGCCCTTCTTACAAAACTCCCGGCTGTAAGGGTTCCAGTCTGAAACCACCGGTCAGCTGGAAGAGTAGCCATCACTTTTACTTAGTAGTAGACCACAGTAAGGGAGCCCAATGAGAGAGAGATACCTGCCGAAGTAATTTATAGTGCAAGACAGAGCGGGAGGAGAGAGAGAGAGAGGGACAGAGAGACAAAGAGAGAGAGAGAGAGGGGGAGAGGGGGAGAGAAAGAGAGAGGGAGAGAGAGAGAGAGAGAGAGAGGGACGAGAGAGAGAGATAGAGAGGGAGAGAGAGAGAGGGGGGGAGAGAGAGAGAGTGAGACAGAGAGACAAAGAGAGAGAGTGAGAGAGAGGGGGAGAGAAAGAGAGAATGTAGCTTAGGAGGGAAGGAGAGACATTTTGCTGCAGAATGTTATCATATGGGATCTAAACTGATGCCTTACAAACACCTTCCTTATTTTCTAAAGTCGGTTTAGTTGATTTTATGGTGTTAGCAATATTATATGATTACAAATGTAGATCAAACTGGTTCATTGAATAGTCTATTTAATTTATTTTAGTTATTCTACACTTTGTGCAGCCCTCCTTTCTAACAATTCACCCTATGGGAACTGTAAAAAGTTATGGCCAAAAGGGCCACCGCATAGCTTATGGTGAGGAAATACATGACAGTTGAGATCATGCAAATAATAGTAAGGTGAGACAGATCCTTTTCTGTGTGTATCTGGTAGAAGGGTACTATGCATTTGTCACCACTAAACTAAAGCTACAGTGAATCAAATATTTAGGCTACTTGTTGTTGTTGATGTTATTGTGAATATTTTTGCGAGAGTTGTGTAATATTTGCAGGCTACCTACATTAATGGCATCATGAGTCACAGTTAGAGACAAAATGACACATGATGGACAGCCTTTGTCACCCTCACATTAAGCATCAGTGTACCATGATTGCAGAAGCTTGGTTAGCGGGCACTAATGACACCGCTAATGTCATCATCACGGAAATGGTGACAAGTCTTAGCAGCCGCGCCATAATCATCTCTTAGTATGCTGCCGAAGACCAAGTCTGTGTAATTTCCTGATATCCACAATGATTCTAATGACAGTATCACCTCATTGTCAATGGTTGACAGCTGCTCACAATGAGGGTCTCTCGCTCTCTTTCAGCGGCACTTAAGCACACCATCATCTCTCCTTCCTCTCTTAATATACCATTAGAGGGAACATATCGGAACATCTTTGTCATCCTATCAAACGGAGGGCTATTTATATATTTTTCTCATTCGATGCTTTAACATAGTTAAAATTCAGTGATGTGTTGCCATGTCTCACAGACTCGTGTATCCAACTCCTGTGGAGTTACAGCAGCAGAGTTCAATTTCAGGCACCTTTACGTTTATAATGCCATACGACATAGCTTATCATTATAAATGCACTGCGTGTGTGAAACGTATTGAGGTGATTGTATTTTCACATTTATGTAAATGTATGCTTGTGTGTTGTTAATTGTTTAGCATCACTCCCCTCTTTCTGTTTAACATAGGCATATTGCCATCTAGTGGTCACAGTATGTAATTGCACCGAGGGGCTTTTGTTGCAGTCTTATTATTTATTCATGGGCAATGCACAATGAACAGGGAGACAGCCTTTGACTCAAATATATTTTACTGAAGAAAACTGCCCCTTTGCCAAAATTGAAAAGGCTCCCTCTGCATTCCAAGGTTCCCTATTCCTTTAGTGTAGTGAGACAGATAAGGTGTATTACTTTTTTCTCCCAGTGGTTTTTGTATTCTCTGCACATACAGTAGGCAGTTGTATGTGTCTGCCAACATTCTTGTATTCATATACCACTTTAAACAAATACTGGTTAGTACAGTGATTTACAGTAGCTTCACCTTAATCCAGTAATTCTTTATTTTTATATCATTCAAAATCATCCAGCTGTTTTAAATGACAGCTACATCATACCAATAGCATGCACATTTTGATGAACTTCCGATTATCTACAAATTGTTTTGACTTCCAGACCTTAAATTAGTAAACGTCTATTTACTTCCATTATTCAACTTGGAGCAAATTTGTGTGGTTTATAAAAAGAAAAAAAAAAATCACCCGTCAATCTGCCACACCGAGTGGAGCCTCTGGGTAGTATCAAAGCAGCTGAAGTGCTTTGGCATCGGTGTGTGACAGGATTAACACATCAAAAGCGGTGTCAAGGCCTACAGCGGCATCACACTGCAGTACAGCACCTTTCATGTTCTGCTCAGGTTTAGTACAATTTCACGTAAGCCAACAGCATGTCAGAAAGAAACAGATAATAGTGGCAACCTGTTGCTACAGTATCATGCCTTCCCTTAACTCCAATTAAATATTACAAATCCGGTTTTTATTTCTATTTTAAAATGTGTTTGTTTTTTGAGTCTTGAGACTTGCAGTCATGAAACAGTATCTGGACGGCCATCTTAAAGCCGCTATGGATAGTTTGAGATTTCTTTTGCATCCATCAATGTATAATTTGGTTAGAAGAATACAACTAAATGTGGGTTCCAAACTACGCCATAGTGATTTTAGAAAATGTAATACTTATTTATTAAATATAATATCTGTTTTTGCGTGGCGAATCAGCATACAGTTGACATCTGTGTTTGACAGTTTCTGACAGATTCAGTCAAAACGGCATTTGTAACATCTGTCACTGTTTATCGCACTGTACTGTATAATGTTTACTCTGCAACGATATCTTCTCTTCAGTCACGAAGGGCTGGGCGCACACTGTTAAGTGTATGTTGTCCAGACATGATGGCGTCTTAAGATAGTTTGACAGAGTTCTACATTGAAAAAAACGCTGGGTAACCGTGGCGTCTAGCCTCAAGGCTCTTCACCCTACGATCCACATAGAGAGGAGTGATCACCAAGGACAAGCAACATCAGTTAACATACAGAGAGCATTTGTACAAGGCATCTAAACAAATGAGATAGATAGTAGTAGTAATAGTAATAGTAATAATAATAATAATAATACATTTTATTTATAAGCGCCTTTCAAAGCACACTAGGTCGACCTAACAATACAAAAGTAAATAACAGTGTGACAATAAAAAACAATGAAATTAACAAAACAAAATTACAGTCCATAAAATCCATAAGGGTTTTTGGAAAACAGAAGATTGTTATGATCTTTTCTAACTAATATTCTTACCTACTAAAGGCAAATCCCTGTTTTAGTAGATATTTGTATGTGTTGCAAACGTATTCATCACATTGAGCAGTCATGCACATATCTATGTGGCATGTTTTTTATTTTCCATGCAGATGACATGTACATAATGTAGTTGTGCACATCTGAAGCCATAATCTGCATGCCATGCACTTTCTGTTCCAACTATTTGCATGTGACAATTGGTAGTGCACATCTGAATACTGATGCTGAATGTTTGTTTGTTTGTTTGTTTGTTTGTTTGTTTAGATATTAATTGTTCACCTGTAAATACTGCCTATCATTCTGTACCATTGGTAGCAAGAGTCAGCGCTGTTTCCTTCATGTACTACTATAGGTGGTGGACATAAAAGAGAAGTTGAAGGTCTCTAAGAAGTTCTGGTCTGGGCTGCCTGAGGAGATCTGTACAGAGGGCAGGGTGTCTTCTGTACAGAGCAGTGATGAACAGTGCTGGAATGGCCACACCAAGGACAGGTTAGTGTTCCATTACAACATAGCCAAGGCCTTGTGTAATAGCTGAACCGTATTAGTCTTTAATTAATAACTACATTGTATGCTTTGTCTAAATCGGGCTGTCTAGCATTCTTTGGCTAATGTTTGTGACTGGTATGCAGCATACGGCACGGTGGGACGGCTAACGTTGGTCTATTCAAAAGGTCTCCGGGGAGTTAGTAGGTTTTAACATATTAGGCCATCTTAAAAGGCCTAAAAGCCTGTCTACCCTGGAGAAGACTGACATTGTATTATTTTTTAATGCCTTGATGTTTGTGAATTCATTAATAAATGTATTTATTTATATTATTTAAACAAGACTAGTGAGTCATAGAGGTAGTATAATTTTCAAAGAACACCATTTAAAATGATATTATTTGCTGCTTTGGAACCTTTAGATTGTATAGAGTACTGTACTGTATATATGTTATACTGAATTATACACAAGACCAATGACCAACAATTCTGGCTGGGCTTTTACAGAATACATAAACCACACAAAAAAATAATAAAGAAGCTAAATATCTGCACTGCGCATCCGTCATTTGATCCTATAATACTCTGTGATTTCCGAGTAGACAACTGGAGAATTCTTTACATTCTCGGAAGCTTACAGACATAGAGTTGTCTAGTGCTATTAGCTTTGTGGTTACATTCATTCACTCTACACGCACACATTTCTTCCAAGAGATCTTGCCAACATTTAAACAGTTGTTTTTTTTTATATATCAATGTCTGGAAAACTATTATTCAGACCATTATTTTCTCTCGACTCCCTGATTGCCTGTTGTAGTCAGATACAGTTTTGTACTGTAGCTGTACCCCTGTACAGTATGTGGTCTTGTCAGAACCACGTGTAGTGCCTATATCACACCAGACACCCTGTCGGAGCTGAGAATTGACAGGAGAATCAATTGTAATATACTACAAATCAGACAAGGCATAGCATGGTCTGGCTGGGTCCCTTATACTGTATCTCAGAGTTTCTGAGGCCTTGTATACTGACAGTGAACAAAGAGACAGTGTGTCTTCATTTGCTGTCATGGCACCCGGGCTGTGGAACCACGTCACTAGATACTGTAGATAGATTGTTTAAAGAGTTATCTCAAGATCCACCTGCAAGCACAGGCTTTGAATGACTAAACTGTTGCATCTTGCTATTTATGAAATGTATATTGTATTTATTTGATTTTATTTTCATTGCCATTGGTGTTCTATTGTTGTTTGTGAAGCCCATTCTGAGGGTCAATAATGCCTTATGTGGAACTTACTTCAATGGCGTGGTGATATTCCACTGTTTGTTTGTGTCTTTTGTCTGGCGTGTTAGGTACTTCCCTGAGGTCCAGAAGGATGGACTGACCAATCAGCTGAATAACCCTGAGGTCAGCGTAGACATCACCAGACCAGATACATTCATCCGTCAGCAGATCATGGCTTTGAGGGTGATGACCAACAAGCTGAGAA
Organism: Amblyopsis rosae; assembly: GCA_025399935.1. Taxonomy (NCBI): domain Eukaryota; kingdom Metazoa; phylum Chordata; class Actinopteri; order Percopsiformes; family Amblyopsidae; genus Amblyopsis; species Amblyopsis rosae. The sequence goes on from JAODTR010005585.1 coordinate 29,502, forward strand.
ATGCTTACAATGGCAATGATATCTACTTCCAAGACTCAAGTAAGCCTCCATCTTGCTGCTGTTGTGATACAGGCACATTTTAGAACATCATTGTTAAACTATTTAACAGCCCAGAGGAATAACTAACATTTTAGACCAGGTGAAAAAACAGGTTAGTTTAATGGTCTGGGTGTTTCGACTCCCAGCGACAAGGTCATGGGCTCGATCCCTGACAAGCCCACCCTAACTGGAAGCAAGGTGCCTGAACTTGCTCCTTAATAATGTTGTGTTCTTCCCCGTGGTCCGTGCGGTGTGTGGTTCTGCCATGTTCCAGGCGACGAGGGCAGCGGCTCAGGCAGTGGGAGCGGCTGCGCGGACTGTACCACCGAGGCAGAGGTGGTGCCCACCGAGCCCCCTGTGCTGGAGGCCGACCGCAGCGGGCCCGTCGACAACTCGGCCGCACATCCGTATGCCTCGCCCGTCCTGCCGGCCATGCTGGCCGTACTGTTCGCCCTGGCACTTCAACGACGATGGAGATAATGGTTGGGTTGGGGGGTGGGGTGGGCGGGGAGCTGGACTACACTTGGAACGCAGGGTTCGCTCTTTTTCGCAGTTTTTTTTTGTTTTTGTATTCAGGCAGGACGGGAGCTACAGTGAAGCAGACAGCGCTCGGGCTGCCTTGGCCTGGAGGACTACGGGTCTGTTTTGAAAAAGGAACAGCCATCCATGATTTCCCGCCCGCCCAAAGTTTGTGCAGTGCCATCCCTAGACTTGACATGATTGGCATCATGCCGCAAGTGTTATCGTTGGTGCCACCCCGTGCAAAATGAAAAGAAAAGAAAACAACATGTTCCTTTCACATATGGCAGATATTGAGGTCCCCATGCACTTTGATTGTTTTTTTTTTCTTTATTTGTTTGTTTCTTGTGCAAAACTGTATGTGTAAAATATGGTTGTTAGAGAGGTGCCTGAGTTTATTATGGCTAGCTCACATTCTATATTAATATCACATGTTGATAGGTTGGTATATTATCATTACATTTTTTCACTAATATCTTGATAAACTTTTAAAAAAAGACACAAAAAAGCATTGAAATTAATTATATATGAGGTTTATATATAATTCTAATCAAGTACACGCACATTTACAGTCTTTGGTCAGGAGTGATTGGATGTTAAAGCTACTACAGACAAAATGATTGCATTAATGTTTACATTGAATCACAGGAGCAAATATCTCCTCACAGTCCCTGTGCCCTGTGCATTCTGAAACCAAAGCTGGTGTCCCTACACAGCCCTGCTGAAAATTCTAGTCAGTGATATTTCATTTTTTAAATAACGTACTTGGGAGGTCCAAGGGTATCTCCCGGGAATAATTTTGGAAAAACTCAGTAAATAGTGCATTCTAGTCATTCTCGTGACAAAAAAATTAAAATGAAAAAGTGACAAAATACAAAATAGCCTAATGCAAAAATGACCTATCAGCCTTTTGTACGCATCTTGGCAACACACCGTCCATAACATAACACATATTTTAACACCTTGATTGCTATAAATTGATACATTTGTGACATACAAATCAGCCTGCTCGTTTGTAGGCTATCGCAGACTAATCCAGAACTTGACCTGAAACACCAAACGGGGTAGCCTGACTGACTACTGTCAAAGCTTTCAGATATAACTTCATCTCATCTTTAAGATGCTGTTTGTTATATAATCACACTGTTTAGTAGCCTATAGTCTATGATGTTAGGCGGCAAAAAACTAAATGTGTCTTCCTTAAGCTGACGGCAGAGCACGTGTTTGTGCCGGTGCCGCGGTGCGTGCGTCATTCCCAGAAGAGAAAAAAAGAGGTCCCATCAAAAGTTACATCAAATATTCTTATATTTGATGCGATTTCAACATTTTGATAATCAAACATGTTTTACTGTAGCCCATATTATCCTCCACTTGTTATTATCAAGAATAGCCTACTGCTCTTCTCTGGATAAAAATAAACACCTTTGCACTGCAGCTACAACCCGTCAAAAGTTTGGGGTGCTGCAACGCCCTCAGCACCCACCTTCCTGCGCCCGTGCTATGGCTTTGAAGGAAGGTGTTTTTGTTCTGTTCAAATACCAACAAGCTTTCTCTACCTTTAAGTTACTGCTAAAATGACAGCATTCAGATTCACTGGGGAAAAGAATGACATCATTGTGTCTCATGATTAGCTCGACCGTCAGCTTTCATTTCAGCGTGTTTTCTTGAAGATTAATCATGGGTTGGTCATCTGCTCCTGGTTCAATAGCTACATTGTCTCTTGAGAATTAAGCATACTTCTCAAGGTTGAGTGTTCACGTTAAACCACATGCTTCGTTCAAAACGGACATTATTACATGACTAGCTGGACTGTAAACACACATTGAATTGGATTGATAGAATGTATTTTCATTACTCACATTACATTATATATATATATATATATATATATATATATTGTGACAACCCAGTGGTTGAGATAGGAGGAGAGGACACCACCTGGATATTCACAGGCTTTAATTAAAGGTATGTAGGCAACTCTCCTTATCGTCTCCATCTCCCCTTGCTGGCGTTCCTCGGGTTGTCTCCGTTTCGAGGTCGCTAGAACACACAGTAGAGTAGATGTTCAGTAATGTGTAGAGCTAAGACGAGACGTTACCTTACCACCACACTACACGGGGAGCGAGTGGCCCACTGACCTCCTCACTCGCTCTCTCCTCTTCATCTGGCATCAGGGCTTCTTCTGCCCGCTTTATGAGGTGAAGTGACTAGGCCGTGAGCTGCACCTGTTGCCCCTCCACTGATTCACACAGCTGGCCGGGAAGTAGCGTCCTTCCCACACAGTGCCTTGTGGCTGTCGTGGCTCTACCTTTCTCCACAATATATATATTATATATATATA
>JAODTR010005586.1:0-11294 GCA_025399935.1 Amblyopsis rosae
GACCCGACTCCGGATTAGCGGGAGAAGATGGATGGATGGATATAGAAGGAAACAAGTGTTAACACTTCCCAATGGAGAGTTGTTAGACCTTCATAGTGAATTTTGGAATAATTTCAGTTGATCATTGTTACGAGGTGATTACAAGCACAGACAGGCGAACGAGTACTGAATGACGAGCAAAACAAATGTGCACGGAGACGCAATTGGCAGTTAAAGAGGTGTAAAGCAAATACAGATATTTACTTAGAAGTGCTTTATACACACACACACACACAGTCAGAAACCCATTCTGTTAAACATGTGAAAACACCATTACCCAATTAGTATGGTGGAGTTAGACCGCATTCATAATCTGTTAGAGGGCCAGAAACGGAGACTAGATACGTACACGGTCCACTGATTTGCTTACCCCTCCCCGTAACACCACAAGGATGTTTAGTATATAGTCCACTCCCCTTACCAAAAGAATATAAACTACATATCCAAACTAAAAAAAATCCAATCCAGGATTGGCTAGTTTAAAAAAGGTGGAGTATGTCAGTGTAAAAATAAAATGCGCACTTAATTAGCTCAATTTTCAAAGATGCAAACTCTAATTAGTGCCGCCCCTTGCTTCAAGCATTAGTCAAAGTACATGTGAACCGATTAGGCTACTGTAGGATCAGTCCACGGTAGGCATCCAGTGAGTGGAGGGGGGGGATCGCTTATTTCTTAGTTAATTGCAAGGGAGCGCGGGGACAAGTCTGATATTAAACTTTTGATGTTGCCACTAACGCCGCTGCTCGAAGTAGACTCAGAATTGACATTTGCAGCACAGCGAGTTAGAATTCTCCCGTGTGTTGAACACAAGATATTTCTAGCTGATCAGACAAATGTGGATTCAATAGAGTAAACGATCATAATATTCACAACCCCCGCTTTGGAATTAATAACCATGTACACTGGGCCTACAACTAGTTATCGTAAATAAAGGCAATTTGTTAAATTGCCATCAGGTTCCGCCATTTGTTTACTCAGGCTAAACAGCTTGTTGATGTGGGAATGGTAAGCTACCGGTTTAAGACACTTTATAGAAGGGCTTTGGCTATAATCAGCAAACTCAGCTTTTCAACGCAGTACTACGGGTAGTTATTACAATGCAGTCTTACAGAATTAATTTAACGTGAGGTTTTCATAACTCGTCAGTCACTTACCATGAATAAGACCAGAATTAGTCTTGTCAGCACTCTGCCTGTGTGATATGATAGAGTAGCTTCTCGCTGAATATGAACTGGCCTGTTATAATTACCTTTCAAATGAGAAGGCTGTTGGAAATGGAAAACAAACAAAAAAAAAAAAACTGTAGTCCGCACCGCCGCTGTCATGATGAGTGAACATGCAGACTACACGCAAGAATGTTGCTGAAGATACCAGGTGTAAGGTTGGGTTTTTACATACCTGCAACTTTTCCAGAGGACTGAACTTTCTAATCATATTGTCAGAGCATTAATTGCAATCTGTATGCAAAGAGAATTGCAAGAAACATGTGATTCTGAAGTAAATTACTTACCTAACCTTTAACTTCACAACAGCAAATCACAGCAGCTGCAGGAGTCATGCCAGAAAGTGACCTGCTAAAGAGTTTTTATAACCTGATTTCTGCCCACATGGCCCTATATTGTACCAGGATACATACATTTAAAGTGAAAATACAACTTTACAATAACTGTTCGGCTGATATCTTTCGCACAAGACTGCAGCATGGAGTTTACCTATTTTCAGCTTTTGAACACACACACACACACACACACACACACACACACACACACACACACACACACACACACACACACCAAATTTGGCCGGGTGGTTAATTATATCTGTTAATTATATCTGTGGTGTGACAAACTCAAAACGCCAATGTCTGCTCTACACACTTTAAAACAGCATAACACTGAATACATTTCTACACTAATATCCAACAACTCGTTCCTTACTTACCAGGTGAAGTTAATACCGCTAGATCGTTGTAGTTACGGATGGAAGCCGTGGTTTAGTTATGTAAAGTTGTTTGTTCGTGTATCTATCTGCCCCTCATGAAATGAGCGAGAGTGCATTTGATGAGTTGAAGTCATGCTTTAAGATATTTAAAACTAGTTCAACTTTTTTTTTTAAACACCACAGAATTGGATATGCTATAGAGGACAGTGCAGGTCAAATAATGCACACAATAATTGCAAAATATATTTTATTCATGTTATATAAAATCCATGAGTAAATATTTTAAAATATAAAAACGATATTAGACATCTGCATGCAATAAACACATGCAAACATTATAGACAATAGCGAACACATTCTAATAATTAATTCGGACTTTAAAGCGGCAAACACTTATTTGGACACAATTCGGTTACCTGAAGCATAAGTCTCTTAAATACACTTTTGCCATCCTCACGGACATTAAGAGATGAACGTGCACGTTATGAGTGATCCATTCCAGTTTGGAGTCCGCGGGAGCGCGCCTGATCACTTCCTATCAACAAGCCACTTTCGGGCACGGCGGGAGCAGCTTTGTTCACGTTGCCGCCAGATCAGTTCGCTACCAGACATGTATAAACCACACACAACACACACACAACACGGAATAACGCTGCAGAATGAAGACAGCGACCACATGTTGGTCAACACATTACCCAGTCTCTTCAAAACGACCTTTACCTCGATGGGATCGAAGATTTTGCGCGCAGTTTTAGACCCGAAGATTAGGGAGGATTTCAGGCTTGGCGGCTAAAATACACAAAACAAGAGACAAATTAGATGGTTTCATGAATGGCATCCAGGGTTATTTGAGTCTTATAATTCAAATATGGCTTATAAAGTTGATTGCCAATAGTATTAACATGATTGTGGATATGTATTACCCAACTCACACGCGGTCTCGAAAGATTGCTTTCGTGTGACGTAACAATTACGGCAGGCTGCATTACAACGCGCGGTACAGCTAGTAGTCAACAGGTACGGGAATACTGCCTGGCAGTATTAACACGTGTATGAAGTCTTACCGTGTTCTCTTTGTCTTGTAAAGACACTTCTTCCAACGAAGTGCTGACGCAGTTGGCGTTCTTGATCGAAAGAGGAGCCCGTGAAGCCAACATGTTATATTAGTGAAAGACAGGCAGCAAATATAAATTAACAGTAAAACGGTAAAAACTACATAAAATAAAGCTAAACAAACGAGAAACTGGGGAAAAAACTGAACGTAGAACTGACTGTACTGTGTTTTTATGGAGATCTGGGCGGCAGAACTCGTCCAACCAGCATATGAGCTTTTGTAGCCTATTAACATTTCTCCCGCCACAGCCAATCAAGTTACGGCCCGCCCCCACGACAGATGCCAACATCGCGGGAAATTCAAAGGCTTTGTTTGTGCGTAAACAGAAAAACCCGCGTATAAGTAATTGTACTTTTCAATATAATAATATGCCGAACTAACTCGTATAGTTTGGCATTAACTGTTTATGTGAAAATAAACATAGATAGGTTGGTACGAATCATAAATATGAATGCTTGGTTACTAAATAGATCAATGGTATAATGTATAAGCATTAGGGTAGAATATTATATGTTGTATTCTGCATGTTATAACAAGACCATATATGTATATAGGCGTTATATTCATAAACATGTCCCTCTTAGTAATAACAAGACTGCTTTCCCGCCGCCATAAAGGGCGTTGCTGTTGAACTGTAGCGCCAAATGTAAAACATTTTACCTAGAAAAAAACAACTAGCAGCGTTTATGTATTATATCTTTAGAATTCTACGTTTGATTAAAATATGTTGGGTGTTTTAATATTTTCTGTAAAGACAATAGCTAGTAGTAGCCTAGCCTACAACTGCTGGTACAATCAATCGCTTGTCCACCTTGACAATATATAAATAATAAATACATAAATAATGATGTATTATATGAATGAATTACAGAATAGTTAAAGTCAGTCAAATGAACGCTCTGTACCTCGCATATTAACTTCACATATCAAGAGTCAATAGCGACAAAGCACATCCTCCCTCCACAGCGCTCGACTGTCTGAAAAGGTAGGTGGCTCATTGTTTCCCTTTTGCAGTCGTTGTCTCAAGACAACCAGAGCATCGTGTGGAAAAACAAATGCACCACCTACTGGCTGGAGTTAAAACTGCTGTCAACCTCTGAGAAGCAGAGAGGCAGCTAGATCACCCGTGGACGTCCATATAAACGTCCACGCTAGGGGCGCCCTCGAGTCGATGCTTAAGGACGGACGGACATGAATCTCTTGTGTCCGTCCAGATGAATGCTGGCATGAATGTTCAGAGGGACGTCCCTAAACCCTCCAGTCATATTACACGGACGGACGGACAGTGTTCTGACCATCTGTCCTACCGTAGCGCAAAAGGACAGTTATAGTGTGTGCATCTGTCCTACCTTGGCAGACTGTCCTACCCTACATATTGCTAGATTTTAAATTAGGCTATAGAAATAAAGCGGTATGATTCGACGGGACAAAATTACGTTTTGGTATAGCTAGTGCTGCTGATGGCAAATAAATAATTAAATCTACGGGTGAAAATAACTTTGTTAGATTGTGCTAAAACGTCCCTGAATGGCGCGAAATGTATTCATATAGCCTACAGTAGGCCAAGTAAACGATCATGAATTAAGCTAATGTTTTAATAATATACTATGCTCAATAACTAATATATTATATGTATTATGTTAAAATAATAAAATTCGACAGCAATACAAACCTTTCAACAACGATATAATTATGGAAGTCGGTAGAAAAAAATGTTGGGCGTGTCTCAAGTCATGACGAAAATGACGCTAATCAAATGTACGCATGCGCAGTATGACGAGGTAGGACAACCTGTTGGGTAGGATAGAATGTCAGGACACCTTGGTTGATATAAACACGGCACTTTCATAATACTTTGTTGCCGGTGTTGTGCCAAAAAGTGATTTCCTAACAGAAGGCTGAAATCACTTTTTGGCAAGCATAAATGTGCATTATGGCTCGTATTGGCTCTTCAAAGGATGTAAATACACAAAAAGGACTGGCTGAGCCATAAATTATAACATATGTAATTTTATAACCCTCGTGAAATGAGCAAAATGTATACGATTTCAACTGGTAAAAAAAGACTGAATGACACCATTTTTTTACAAGAAGCATAAGTGTCACAAAGACACACCAATTGCTATTATCGTAGACAATAACTCAGATTAATTCGCACGTTTTGACGTACTTATAAAGAAAACAGCATCTTTAGACTATACCGATTCAGCTTTAACAGGCTGCCGTCCGCGGGAGCGCGCAAAATCACTTTCTGTCAGGAAATCACATTTTGGCACCGGACCTGTTGAATCTCTTGTGTCCGTCCAGATGAATGTTGGCATGAATGTTCAGAGGGACGTCCTTAAGCCGTCCTGTTTAGTTATGGTAGACTATATAGTGTACAAGATCACTATACTGCCTATGAAAAAACAAAACAATAACTATAACACTTATGTGCATATATACCACAATACATATTTCATTTCTATAGATTCGTTAAAACTTGCTAAAACTAGCAAAACGTGTAGTTTTCCATTGGGAAGTGTAAACATAATAGTGCACGTATAAACGAGGCCATAATCAATTAAGAAAACATACACGCAATATATTGTAATAGATAACAAAACAAAAACCAAAAAACTCAACGCTAAAAAGTGAATCTATTGTTTTGTCAGCCGTGTTCCAATTTTGATTCCGTCCACTAAGCAAATGGAGACACTAGATGGCGCAGTTGTGTTGAGGCGTTTTCTTTTTCGTTCTCTTCCTGATCCGCGGAATGTCGGTCAGTAAGGCAAATGGGCGGTGCGATGACGCGACCTGCTCACGTTTCCAGTTCAGCGTCGCCAGCTCCCATTGGTCGCACCCCCTCAACGCTTCAATCCGATTGGTGGACTTGTGTTACTGGGTGTCGGGGGTTAATCAAGACGTACTGCGCTGTACAATGTTAGTTAGTACGTGACTTATTAATGGGCATTCCGGCTCTTTTTGGTGAGCCAGCTCATTAGTCTTTGCTCAGCAATTAGAGCTCTTTTGGCTCCCAAAAGGCTCTTCATTTGGTACCACTTCTGGCTTTTATAATTCAGACAAATTAAACCATATTATAATAATAATAACACTTTTTTATTATTTGGGACGCCTTTCTAAACACTCAAGGACGTCTTACATTGACATATTTTGACCTATGATTGATATGAGTGCACGTATATCACTTAAAATAGCCAAAACGTATCATTTCCAGAATAGACCATTTGTTTTACATTGTTTTTGGTATAACTTAGTTTTTGTGTCAGATAGGCTATATATGCAAAGTAGAGGTTCTCTACCTTCTCCTGATGTCATGGCTCTGCATGCATATCATACTGTTGTCAGAACAGGCCTACACCAAAGACAAGAGCAGGTTATTGTGCTGCGCACGTGCAGATAATAGGATACAAGTGAAGTGAAAGAACATGCTATCTACTACCAGGAACTATAGACTGCTGTGAATGGAAGCTTGATAGTGAGTCCAACACCTTCCAACAGCCTGCACCCAGTCCAGACAGATAAATGATTCTTATTATGATTCTGTTTACCATTCATTAGCAACAAAAATGTAAGAAAAAATAAAACGCTCAGACAGGAGCGGGCTCGCTCGCGAACGACCTCACTAGTAAGTGTACTGAGCAGAAAACAATTTGCACAGAATACAACATTGCTTTAATGGTGTGTTTTTATTACAAAAGAAATGGGATTCTTTTAATATAAGCCATTATTTATTTAAGAATAGTTTTTTATAACATGAGGTATCTTCTTACTGACGACCCTATAGGCCATATCAAGCTATCAAAACAGCACTTTTATGTTTATTAAATAATAATAATGTATAAAGCAAGATAGTAGGTAGTATCACAGTGAAAAATACTGTTCACTAATATTTAAAAAATTGTCAATAACATAACTTATACTGTTAATAAATGCAGATTCGAATACACAACATTCATATATAGATATCAATATATTTTACATTATTTACAAAGACAGACCCACACAAGTACGCTAATAAAAGCACGATACAGAGGCTTTGGCAATTAAACAAGTGCATACATTTGCTAAACATTACATATCACACAAAGTAAACATGATAACGTGTAGAGTACAAACAGGCATGATAGAAAAGAATCCAGTGCAACGTCAGGTCTGTTTGTTTGTGTGTTTGTCTGTTTGTTTGTCTGTCTGTCTGTTTGTGTGTCTGTGTGTTTGTTTGTCTGTCTGTCTGTTTGTGTGTCTGTGTGTTTGTGTGTTTGTCCGTGAACCAATAGCAGCAGTCTCCTCGTCGCTCCTCCGTGGAGTGTTGTGTGGAAGCTGTTGTCCTGAGTGGTGCAGGATACCAGTGCAGACAGAATCTGCACAAAATAAGAACACAGTTTAAAGGTGGGCTACTTGATTGTGTTACAGGGCTGCCAGAACCCCCTCCCGAGCTCTCTGTTTATGTTTATGTTATGAGTCACCACTGTGCACAGCTGTAGGGGAAGAGCCTATGAGAGCTGTGGTGGTGGGGCGGGCGAGCCACCCAGCACTCAGGCGCCCTCTTGAGATTCAAACCAAAACTACAGTTTTTGCAACGCCAGTTTTGGCCACAAGGGCAATTCCAAAAAAAGAAAAAAGTTCAGTGTCGCTTTAGCGGCTCCACAATCACAGCAGGAATGGTTGACCATAGCTACCATTTCTTCTATAATTTCCCACCCCTGTCCTGGAAGGGGCAGGGGGGAGTGCGTGCAACCGTCAGAGTTAGTTCTGGGAGGGCACCAGGACCCCGACATGAAGCGCCGAGCCCCGGCACTGGCCTTTGGTGGTGGCCATCTTGGTGAGGTCACGGTTCTCGGCGGCCCACGACGAGGCGCGCTTGGCGGTCATGTGGCGCCGGGCGTGCTTGGTCAGGTGGTCGCTGCGCATGAAGCGCCGCTCACACACGCTGCACACAAACTTCTTCTCGCCCGTGTGCGTCCGCCGATGCCGTGACAGCTCATCGGAGCGGGCAAACTTCTTGTCGCAGCCCTCCCAATGGCAGCTGAACGGCTTCTCGCCTGGGGAGGAAGGGCGGCCAGGTGGTTAGGACATACTAGTGACGGACTAACGCTAGCTGGCACCAAACAGGCTAGTTTAAACCTAAACCTGCTAATAACTAGCTAAACAAGTTAGTTTAGACTTAAACCAGCTAGTTTAGTAAACTAGTAGTCATAGCTGTGCCATACTGATGCTGGCTAGAGGAGAGTTCACAGGTGGGCCTATGGACAAACAAACAGACACACAGGCCCACAGACAGACAGACAGACAGGCCTACATACAGACAGACAGACAGACAGGCCTACATACAGACAGACAGACACACAGGCCCACAGACAGACAGACAGACAGGCCTACAGTCAGACAGACAGACAGGCCTACATACAGACAGACATACAGACAGGCCTACAGACAGGCGTACCTGTGTGGGTGCGCAGGTGGGCCTTGAGGTGTGAGCTCTTGAAGTAGGTCTTCTTGCAGCCGGAGAAGCTGCACACGTAGTTGCGTCGCCGTGAGAAGTCAGCGGAGGAGGGGGAGGTGAGGGAGGTGGAGGAGGCGGTCCCCGGGGGCAGGTAGAGGGGCGCGGGGGCCAGGGGCAGCAGCTTGGCACTGCCCAGCGTCAACAATGTCGGGGGTGGCGCCCCCCGCTGGCCAGGAGGACCCACGGGGCCTCGGGGCACCACGAACATCACGGCCCCGGGTGGCACCGCGGGCCCCACCAGCAGGGGCTTGGCCCGGCCTCCCGCCCGCAGGAAGGCCACACCCACCTGGCACAGCAGGGGGGCGGGGGCAAGGGGGGGCGACGCGGGAAGGGGCGGAGACACCGGAGCGGTCCCCGTGACGACGGGCCGGGGCCCCGGGGGTGGGGCGTCAGCAGTGTGCCGGATCACGCTGGTGGCCATGGCCACAGGCAGGCGGGGGGTGGGGCCCAGCGTCGCCGCGACGAGGGCCAATGTCGTCGGCGCCGTCGTGACGGCAGGGGAGGTCTCTGCGAAGCTCGGGCTGTGAGGGGGGGTCATGCACTGGGATGGAAGCATACAGGTGCTCAGTAGGCATAATGTTAGCATAATGTTAGCATACTGTTAGCATAATGTTAGCATAATGTTAATCTTTGTGTGTGGCGCCCGCCAAAAATGACATCAAATTTGTGGGCGTGTCCTGGCGCGTTGGGTCTTCTTCATATGATATAATGCAGATGGCTGCAGAACGGCCAGAAAGAATAGATCGAGACCGATCGGGACAGAGCAACGATTGCAAACCACTGTTATTAATATTTTTAGAATAGGCATTGCCTAGTTGCAATGCTAACAGCTAAATACAGCAGAATTAAAACATAAAATAGCCTATTTCTCTTGCTGTGCAAAGGTCGGAAACCTCCCTTTTAAATAACATGTCACTTCACGTCAGTGCACTTCTTTAGAGGCAGGTAGATTTTAAGTAGCAGAGGTTTATTAAAATAGTTTAATCATTGTCCTACTATAATATCCAGACTGATTCGACTATAAAGACCAGGTAAATGGTTGTTATTTACTAGACTAACTTTTTATTTACAAACTGATTTATGATTATCATTTAGATAGGCTATCTAGGCTACACTCCAAACTATGCTTTTTTTCAGCGGGCGAACTGACAGAATAGGTCCTATAGCTGGTTCTTTCTTTGTAAAAGCAACACAAAACATCCAGTGTTCCTTGAGAAGATGTAAAAGGCTGTAACAGAGTTTTAGACCACACATTCTCAAAACAATAGAAAAGACGGGAGTTCGCACAACTTCCTCAGCAATGCCGTTCCAACAAATTATTTTTGGATACAGTGCCACCCTTTGTTTTGGAGAATATCGATACGACACAAGTTCCAGGTCGCGTGGAGTATGTAGTGCACGAAGCTGGCAAGTATGTTCCAGCCTTTAAAGTGGGTTACCCTCACTATAGCTGTTGGCAATGCTAGCTCGGCATTTCTCTTTTCTGTATTCTATTGGTTTTTCTAACGTTTTTAAAGTTATCTCCGTGTAACAACAAGCATGTAGCATGTAGCATGTAGCATGAAGTGGTCGCTGCTACCAGAGAGGAGAGGTTCTCCAGGTCCCTGGGGCAGTCTGGCCCGTCTGTTGGCAGCAGCAGGGAGTCGCAGGAGTCTGAGGTGGGCGTCAGGGGCCGTGGTTTCTGCGACCTCTGACCCCAGGAGCTCATGCTCACCAGCGCCTCTGCCGCCTCCAGGTCGTGGTGCTGGAAGGTCCCGGGGCGGCGGGCCAGGCCGGGCGCCTCCATGGTCAGAGCTGGAGCCCCCTGGAGCCCCTGCAGCAAGACAGACACCGCTTGAGACCCCAGAACACACCAGACCCTACCAGACCACACTAGAACCCACTAGATCCCATCAGAACCCAGTAGAACCCACCAGCCCACACTAGAACCCCACAGCAAACCAGACATGTAAAACAATCAAACAAACAAACAATGGCTGCCATAATGAATAATGTAATTCACATTTCATATTTTGATCTAATATTTTAGAGTCTGGGCAGGATATTTGTGTGTTTGGCTCCCAACCAAAAAGTTGTGGGTTCGAGCCTTGGTGTTGGCCTACTAAGCATCATTGAGCTAGCTGCCTAACCCCTATCGGACTATTTAACGTGTGATAAAAGCATTTTCTGAACAACCTAAATGTTACTGTGACTCCCACAGGAAACCAGACATGTAAACACTCAGGGACTACATAAAGTATTCATGTTACGCCAGTCTGAGCCTAGCTTGTCACGCTAAACATTCAGCTGTTGAACAGCCTCATGTAACCTGTTGTACTCTAAAACAGCTTGGCTTTAGAATAAAAGGTATACATATATTTATAGTTTATAGAGATGATTCCAGCTTCATCAGGCTACATTCCTGGTGCTGTGTGTTCATCCACTGGAGAACAAAGAAAGCTTCCACACATAAACACTTGAATGTGAGACTGGCATCTATACTGAACGACCCGCTGAGAGAGAGGGGCGGGGAGAGAGAGAGAGAGAGAGAGAGAGAGAGAGAGAGAGAGACCAGGAGAGCAAGACACAAAGAGACAAAGAGGGAGAGCGCGCGCGCGAGAGAGAGAGAGAGAGAGAGAGAGAGAGAGAGAGTGAGAGAGAGAGAGAGAGAGTGAGAGAGAGAGAGAGAGAGAGAGAGAGAGAGAGAGAGAGAGAGAG
>JAODTR010005587.1:0-11294 GCA_025399935.1 Amblyopsis rosae
TGTCCATGTCACGTGTGATGATCAGCAGGTTCAAGAAGCATGATAGCCTTGTTAAAACACTGCACATGCGGCAGACGTGTTTATAGGCATGCAATGCTAGCCCCCATAGCCTACTGTAGCACAGACTTGCAATAAAAACAAGTTTGCTTAGTTTGTAACCACGCAGGCCAGGCTCATTCATTCAATCCAACAGTGTTGTTAAAGTATCAGCCTCTTTCGTTCATTAGCACTACGTCACATAAGTACAGGCTGGCTATGCGGGTCTACCTAATATAGCCTAGTGTAGGCTACTGTATGTAACTTTGTTGCACTCCTGAATATGTTGTGTCACAATACTATGAGCCAGGTCGTAGCAGTTGTCACTTGTCATAAAGTTAAGCTATGTTATCATGTTTTTGACATTTAAATTATGTGTAGAATCATTAATATATTAATGATTCTACACATATTTGAGTTGTCCTAAAACATGCACAACATATTTGGTTAATGTTAGGTTAGTAGCACTCTGCACAATCAATGCAGTTTTTGGTTTAGGCTTGTTATGATACCAGTATAATTAGGCTATTTATGTCTTCTTATATTCGGTACATTCAAATAAAACCGTTATCCGTGATCATTTTGGGACACTATTATCGTGATACGAAATGTTCGTACCGATTCATCTCTTACCATAGATTGAGTGCTTTACCTTTCGTCTCAGTTGTGCTAAAAAGAGAGAATGTGTATGCCAGATATAATTACGTTTATTTCTTTAAGGAATGTATGAATACAGAAGGAAAGAAAGGCACCTCCGATGTTGCACGGCTTGCCTCCATGTGTGCGTGGTTACATACACGAATTGTTGTTCCAGGTGAACTGGTGGCTCTTAAGAAGGTGCGCTTGGACAACGAGAAGGAGGGCTTCCCCATAACGGCCATCCGAGAGATCAAGATCCTGCGGCAGCTCAACCACCGCAGCGTTGTCAACATGAAGGAGATTGTCACCGACAAGCAGGACGCACTGGACTTCAAAAAAGACAAAGGTAATGGATAGAGAGAGATTGGGGTATCCTTTGAAAAATAGACAAAGGTGACAGAACATGAGTTTCAAAAACAAGTAATAACTTGTGAGCCAACACCATAGGCCAGGGGTCGGCAACCCTAGGCACGCGTGCCATCATGGGCACGCGTAAGTTTAACCAATGGCACACTGGCAATATCTTTATTTTAATCTTGAAAAAATAAACCCTTTTTTTTTTTTTTTTATAGGCTACACGCTTATACGTTTAATATAGTTCGATGTCCTATAATCCGCATGGGAAATTAGCCTACATTCCGTTATGTTTTAGACAGACATTGCAGTTGCGCAACCTAGTTTGATTGATCCACCCGCATACAGCAAACACTACCCTCCGATTGGCTACCTTACCGTAGTAGCCGAGTACTCCGCTGGAGCCGGAGCGGGATCAGTTGCATGTCTGCAATGGCAGGTTTGCTAGCTAAGAAAGTTATTAAAGTAGTAAATGTTCAGGCATTTCAGACCTCCTGGACACAATAATGAGGGTTTGTGTTACAGAAGGACCGTGCTGTGTGTACTTTATGTCTTGAAAATGTTGTTTGCCGAACTTCGAGTGTTAAACGCCATTTCGAGACCAAGCGTGAGAAAGCATTCAAGGATGGGGCAGAGAAGTAACCTGACACGCCAGATGAATTGTTGTTCACAACAATCTCGTGGCGAAATTGAAGCTATTGATGCTATTACAAAAAAAATTGCATCAGACAATACATTGCAATCATTTAGCTAAAATGGGAACATTAACCTGTAACCACACAGGATACAAAAAATACATGTATGCGCCTAGGCGACATCTTGATCGTTTCCATATAAACTCACACCTGTGGTAAATCTTTGCAAGAAAGCATTTTAAATTAATGAATACTTGACAGTGTAACTCAAGTGTTTTGCTAAGCGGACTCACTGGTATAACAGATGGATGTCCCTTGTTCGAGGGCACAGGTTTCCCACGTTTCTCCACAGCATATGGAGGAAGAGGAAAGGCGATGGTGTGTTAACATGCGGTCGCTAACATTGTACCAAGGCGACTCACTCCATCTCCCCTGTTGTTGTGATGTTTGTAGGCGCCTTCTACCTTGTGTTTGAATACATGGACCATGATCTTATGGGCCTGCTGGAGTCAGGCATGGTCCAGTTCTCCCACGAACACATCCGAAGCTTCATGAGACAGCTGTTGGAAGGCCTGGACTACTGCCACAAGAAGAACTTCCTGCACAGAGACATTAAGTGCTCCAATATCCTGCTCAACAACAGGTCAAGTTCCGCAGACCCCCACGGACACATTGGAATACTAAGAAGCAGTTTGAGATATTGTAGCAACTGCAGACAATAACCTGTCTTAACGAATGTGAATATTGTCTAATTGGCGATTAGCACAATGCACTTGCTCCAGTAATTGCTCCCTAATGTCTGGGCTTTGTTTTTCTTTTCAATACAGTGGTCAGATCAAACTGGCAGACTTTGGTCTGGCTCGGCTGTATAATTCAGAGGAAAGGTAAGGAAAATGGGGTAAATGCACAATAACTTTAGTTGAGTAATTTCTGCTACATGCGGTACTGCAGCTATGCTGTGATGAGCATATATTTCTCCACTAGATGGTGCTATCGGCCACATTATCCAACAGTCGAAACACTAAACAAAAACACTGTTTAAGGGATGATTTGAGAGTTGCAGCAAGAGCTGATTTTGAAAGTAAACCCAAACAACCCCCCCCCCCCCCTTCCCTGAAGCCCGTTGGGCTGCCTTTGAGAAGCACATTGAAATGACCTGTAGCTGTGTGCCGCATTCACGTGATTGACAGGCAAAGTAAAAATCTTCGGTGAAACATCTACGACTACTTATACAGGGACAGGGTCAATTAACCAGATCTAATATTCTCTTAGAGCAACGTACTTGCTGATGGATGTTAGACATTCCTAACAAATGAAATTATATTATAGCTCTAAAAGAGTTTCTGAGACAGATGGCTCATTTTAAGGCATACTGAATGGGTTTTTCTTGTTGTCATTTTCCCCCCCTTCCCCAGTCGGCCGTACACTAATAAAGTAATCACGCTATGGTACCGTCCACCTGAGCTTCTCCTGGGAGAAGAGAGGTACTCTCCTGCCATTGACGTCTGGAGCTGTGGGTGAGTGAACCATCCAGCCAGTTACTATTGCTCTTTTGTGGTGGCGGCTTTGATTCCTCCGAGATGCTGCAGACATAAACCTATGTATGCAGCGGGTTGGACCACTGGCTTCTAATGGTAACTCATTTATTGGCCAAGGTCGATTTTGCCGAGTTTTGTGTGCACATCCATGCATTCACCTGCATTCACTTATCTAACAATCCTATCTTTATTTTCTATATTTGTTATATAGTATTGTTAAACAAATAAACCTTGTAATGAAAATAACTAGTGCAATAGCGATACTGTTAATCGATTCAACACTAATATTACACTCCAAATTTGAGATAGGTAGGTTTTCAACAATTGTAGCTAAATTAACATGAAATAAATGCTTAAAGGTATAGTCATTCTCAAGAATGCTTGCTAAATTCTAACTCAAATCGTGTTGTGGAGGTGGTTGGTGTATAATACTGTGTGTATGTGTGTCTAGGTGTATCCTAGGAGAGCTGTTCACTAAGAAGCCGATCTTCCAGGCCAATCAGGAATTGCTGCAGTTAGAACTCATCAGGTATAACGGACACCTCGCCAACACCAAGTAACCAGTCAAACCTCTCAAACACAAAGTAACCAGTCAAACCTTGCCCAACACCAAGTAACCAGTCAAACCTCGCCAACACCAAGTAACCAGTCAAACCTCGCCAACACCAAGTAACCAGTCAAACCTTGCCCAACACCAAGTAACCAGTCAAACCTCGCCCAACACCAAGTAACCAGTCAAATCTGATATATTGCGAAAAATAAATAAAAAGCTTAAAACATTCAGTTTTTAAAAAGCATCTCCCCCACCCACCCACCCACAGATTATGGAAAAAGCCAACCATGTACAACTCCCATAGACATTTGTGTGGTCTGTCTCTCCTAATATTACTCAATAATCCCCCAACCTGCTGTTGTCTAGCCGCCTGTGTGGCAGCCCCTGTCCCGCCGCGTGGCCTGACGTCATCAAGCTGCCCCTGTTCAACACCATGAAGCCCAAGAAGCAGTACCGGCGCCGGCTACGTGAAGAGTTTGCTTTGTATGTTGGTACCACCCCTCTTGTCTGTCTGAACCCCCCCGTCCCCCCCCCGTCCCTGTCAATTACATTCAGTTAACTTTATTTTCTCTCTCTTACACACACACACTCTCTATCACACACACACGCTCTCTTACGCACACTCTCTCTTACACACACTCTCTCTCATGCGCGCTCACTCTTTACACTTTCCATTTCTCTGTCAATTCAATTAACTTTATTCTCGTTCTGTCAATTACATTAACCTAATTCTCTCTTTCATCAGTTTACCCAGCCATGCCCTGGACCTCCTGGACCGTATGCTGACCCTTGACCCTGCGCGCCGCTGCACATCAGAGCAGGCTCTCAACAGCCACTTCCTGTTTGATGTGGAGCCCAGCAAGATGCCACCCCCAGAGTCAGTATCCACCTCAACCATTCCTCCACACAGTCGGCCATAAGGCGAATAGCGCCTTGATACTGGAGTATGAGAGTGGGAGCTGAGCGAGGAGCGGAGCGATCCAAATTTGACTGGAGCGAGGAGCGTAATTTGAGCGGGCGAAAAGGCTACTGCTCAATCTAATCGCTCCAATCTTGGCAAGCAGCCGGTCACATTGTAGCTGTTTGCTGGTGTGAGCATAGCGTGTGTTGTGTGGTAGTTTTAACATGTAATTATACCCCTTACCTGTGGTTGCTGCTGTCTACCTAGGGAAGGTTGGACAGTTCACCTGTAGTGAAGTGCAATGACGCAGTAAAAAATAAGAGTGGCTGCTTCTCAATATGCGTTCTTTTCTGTTCTTGTGGACTTGTGAAACTTAATTCACAGCCAAGTACTCTTCCAATTCATGTTTGCATCTAGCCAAGAACGGAAAAAATATCAGGAAGTTCTCTAATAACTGTTTATACCAAGGATGCATCCAATGGTGACTTGTGTGTGAACTTGTCAGTGGAATATCCTATAATGCATTTCAAAGTGTCAATGGCAGTAGAGAAAGCACAACAATACTAGCTATACTTTTTGAAATACTACTGTTATGTCACGAAATGCTGTTTCTTGCTGAGTTTTTGAAGTGAGAATATAGTTGTTATAACTTTAAATCTGTGGTTGATTTATCAAGATGGAGTCTAGATTAAAATTTGCTACAATGATTTCGTACTCCTACACATCCCTGGCTCTGCACCCTTTAACGTGCTGTGTTCTGCCTCCACCCCGCTTCCCCAACCAGTCTCCCTCACAACCAGGACTGCCACGAGCTATGGAGCAAAAAAAGGCGGCGCGCACGACAGAGCGGGCTGCCCGAGGACGTGCCTGTGCCGAAAGTGCCCCGCAAGGACCCCGTGGGGCCGGCGGCCGGAGAGAACAGCCGACCGTCGGCCAGCCCCGCCGGGGCCCCGCACCCACCACCCGGCCGGCCGTCTGCTGCCACTGCTGCTATCTCTGCCACCGAATCAGGTAACGTGCCATTGTCCTTACGGGCAAATACGTCTGGTCGGCAGTAGTGCTGTACGGAACGATTTTTCTTTTGGTGATTAATCTAGCGATAATTTAATGGTTGATTAATCGGATAATGAAATGTTTGATAATAGATATATATCCAGTCGATGCCATAGGGCGCTTCCTCAGAAGCTTTGTCCCCCACATTGGTAACACAGTGTTGTGCAGCCTGCACCACTTTGTGTTCCTTATTACAAAGCCAGGGCAGTGTAGAAACACCAGATTATTGTTTTCAGCATGGACAGAGAATGGGCAGCTAGATATAATAATAGAATAAAAATAAATGTGCTCACTGTTAGGTTTTTGTGTTTTTTATATTGATATTACTCTGCAAGGAAGCCTGAAAAGCCTTTACCTAGATTCACTAGCGATTTCCTTCACCTCTAGCTGCTGATTCAAAATTTGAATCACTAGAAAAAGTGTATAGAGCGTCAGGATAGGAGCGGTCGGTCCAGCGGCTACACCGAGTCATCCAGCGACCTGGGGATTTCTGTTGATAAGCAGTCGCTCACACACGCACAAGCGAAAATCGCTGCGGCGTAGTCCTAGCTTTAGAGCAATCTCTGCGGTATACTTAGTCTACCACTTGCACTGAAGACATGTTGATTCAAATGTAGCTACTGTCATCTACTGGCACGGGCTTGTATTTAGGGGGCAGCCTTTATTTGTTCTTATTAGCCACACCCCTGGCCATTATTCAAGACAGGGCTTGTAATTGAATCGCTAGGCTAAATTATGGAAGTACGGTTAGCTATGTTTAGCAAATGCATTTGCTGTTCAACACACAAGCAATGCCGCAGTCTTACAGAATCAATATAGTAAAGTGAGATTTTACTAACTCTCGTCCCACTTTCTATGAATAACGGAGCGATATTGGCACTCTGCCTTTTGTTGTAGGCTACTGTAACAGTTCATCTTCTGAAGATGAAGCCCCTATTGGGGATTACTTTGTAAATGAGGAGAGAGTAGGCTGTTTGAGATGGAAAGCTAAAAAGTGGTCCCACCCACTGAGCCAAAACAGTCGATGAGTGCAGGTAGGTAGAGACTGGGGAGATCTGCACACTGCATGTTTTTCTGACAATATTCTGCATAACAGTGAATGTGCATGATTGATATGTATACTTTAGCATGTAGCATTGCTGTTAGTCTCTAGTCTCAGCCTCTTCCCTTCATCAGCACTAAGGCAGAAATATACACGGTTAGAAACAATACTGTGCTGCTGTACGGCGCTAACTCTGTGCCATTCTTCCTCCAGGCCTGGGGGGGGCGGCGGAGCAGCTGAACCAGACGGAGCTGGCCGTGCTGCTGAACCTGCTGCAGGGCCAGACGGACCTCAGCATGCAGCAGGTGGTGCAGCTGCTCAACGTCTCCAGCGCCGAGAGCCTCAGCCAGTCCATCTCCGCACTCGCCGAGACCTCCTCCCAGCAGGACCCCGAGTCGGGCCCCCCGCCGCCGCAGGAGCTCTCCTCTCCCGGGGAGCCCTCCCTCAGCCAGGAGGACCAGACCAGCCTGCTGGCCCTGCTGCTCGGCCACTTCATGAAGCCGCCGCCGCTGCCGGCCGAGGGACCGGAGCAAGGCGGCGACGAGAGCAACGGCGTCCAATCGGAGGAGGCGGCCGTAGCGCGGGGCCCGCCCCCGTCCGCCTCCGCCGTCGAGCGCAAGGGCAAGTCTGGGTTCAGTCTCTAGGGGGCGGCAGAGAGCACCCGGTTGGGATATGGGTGGGTGGGTGTCACCGAGGGCGGCCGGAAGGAAGGGGCGGAGCGAGAGGGCCCGTTACGGTAGTGAAGATTCTGTTGCATCATCGCAAAAACCACCCCAGGAAATTAACCGGTGGTTAGTTAAGCACATGAACAAACCATTGAGATTAATTAGGACGTTATGATTTAGCTCATACTAGTAGAGTAAGGTGTGACGACATTTGCCTCCCTTACTAAATTGTAAGCAAACTAACCCCCCACCCCCCAACGTACACGCACACACCACGACCACCATGCAGACAGACGGAGACGTCCTTTCAGTCAAGTCCTGGCAATAGCTTGTCCCACCACCTCACAGTTGGTGCATAACAGCCACGGAGTTGTCAAAATGGCTCCACGTGAAATAAGGACGGGCGTCTCTTCGGGAAAGACCTGGTGTGGAAGACCTGGTGCGCACTGACTCATCCCATGTGGAATGAACCAAGAGAAGGTGTGGTCTCGTTGAGCTTCACGTGGGAGGGGAGGGGGAAGGAAGCTGCATCACCTGTCCACCCCACCACTTCCTCTCCATGTTTCTTTTCCTGTCGCTGTCTCACACTGCTGTTTTGTGTATCGCTCCCATTCCCACGCGTTTTCTTTTCATTCTTCCATTTCATTTACAAAAGCCCGTGTCGTGGATTCTTCGTAGGAAGATGTGTTACTTTACGCTCTGTAATGTCAGCCTTTTTATGAAGAAAGTCTAATAAATTATCAAGTGGAAAATAAATGATTTCAATCTTTAGACTTCACCTGCATGTGTTTCTTTTAACTTTTTAAGTTTGTCACATTTTTGTTTGGTTTGTGTTCACTGTGGTTTGAAGATGACTCAAGAAACTATGCAAAATGGTATGGCACATAACCTAGTATTTAATGATTCCCTACATTAAGCTACATACTGTTGCTGTCCAACTGAAAATGTCCATCAAATCATTACCTCATACAAATTGATTTGTCAGTTTAGTTTGAGGTTTGATTTCTATCCACTAAAACGAATTATGCAGGAAACATTTGTTATATGTTAAAGTCACTAATTGATTATAGTTTATTGATCCACCTAGTAAGTATATATATAAACTAATGTGATTCTCACATTACCTTTTATTTTGATATTATTTAAGATTAGTGGCCTGCAAATTAGTAACATTTACTTCATCCTCCTTTTCTATTTACATAAGTTTGTAGTTAGTGTGTGTATAGGCAGGAGCTAAAATATGTTCTAGTCCAGTCTATATATAGTGGAGGCCCAATAGTTGACACTACATATTTTACATAAAACAAAATGGGTTACTTCAGTGATTTAGTACACCCAATATTCACATGAAACGACCTGCTTACGTTCCATTTCCTAGGTGGTCTGGTCTCCCTCTAGTGGTGAATTTAAATATATCTCAGTTCAGGGGTTTAAAGACTGCGTGCTATTCATTGTGGGATGAGCACGTTTTCATTTTGCGTTTTAAGTACTGCGTTGCCGTGGTGACTAATCAGCAGGTGTGTGTGTGTGTCCTCTGACATGCAGGTGCGGTGCCAAAGAGGAAGCAGATTGGAGCCAAGCAGAAGCTCGCCGCCTCTACATCCGAGCAGCGACCTCCATCCCCGCCCCCGCTGACCTCCCCCCGGCCCCCGACCCAGGACGTAGCGGCAGCCCTTACCCAGCTTCTCTCCCGGCAGGAGCCCTCGCCTGGGGCCGTCGCCGCCCCTTCCCCACCCGGCCACCAGCCCCCTCTTCCCCGGGCGGATTCTCACGCTGGCGGTCCGGCGGCGGGTGACGGCGTTGCTACAGAGATGGAGGCAGAGGTGGCGGCAAAGTTTCTCAAAGATCAGGACCTCCGCTATGCCCACGGGTCGGCCCACTGACCCCCCCAACCCCCTGGGAACACCTTGAGATGGGCCTGGGTGGTGGAACACAACGTCATAATCCGAGAGGGAAAACCCCAGAGATAATGAGTTGTGTCGGGTTGGGGGCTGTTTAGTCAGCCAAGGAAGACTAATGGAAGCGTCACCACTGAGCCTATTGGGTCAGAGCTGTCATCCAGGTGGGTTGAGCAGAGGTTAGGCTGATGAGAAGGCAAAGTGACGGGTGGTTAGCACTCCTCGCCCCTCTTGCTTTGCTCTCCAATGATTGGATGGCGTATGGAAACAGAGCTGTTGGCGAAATAGTGCTGTACACACCGCAGCAATCTGTGAATTTTGTTCTTTTTCAAATCCGTTTGCCATGTCCGCCCGCTAGTCTGTCACTGTACTGAAGGTTATCTTCATCCTAATGAGTGGTAGCTGATGTAGGGTTTGTATTTGTCTACACCTGGGCAAATCATTGAGGGTAAACAATTTGTATGATTTTTGGGTTGAACCCCCTAGCTGGCTTACGTCTCCAAATTCAAACCTTGTGCCTGCTTTTGTGACCCTAGTGACCCCCTGAATGGTAAGAGGAAGAGTTGTGCCTGTCTGAGCTACAGAGGTAACTTTGTCACCTCCCAAAGGATAGGCCCCCTGGGTATTATCGTTCTGCCTAACATGCACAGCCTCCTTTTCCCATGGCCCCAACCCTCTGTGTACTAACAGCTGGTAGGTATATTTTTGTGGAGAAAAATAAATACTAACTTTACTGTGGACTGCACCGTAATGCACACTCTACTGATGGGCTTATTTTAAGGGGTAGGCCTCCATTATTTTCAGGCAGGCTCTGATAACATGTCATGTCTGCCTCTCTGCCAACCGAAACGGCAAATTGCTTTTGTGTCATTATTTTCTATGTAAAGAGAGAGATTCAAGTTTGAAACCATGGTCCATGGCTCTTTACATAATTTGCTTTTTGGAAATTAAAAGATCAGAAACACGATCAAGTTTCACGTGTATAAAATGATATTTTGTAATATGTGTTTTCTTGGTTTCATTTATTAAAGGATGTCATGCGACCAGTCGTGCATATGTCTGCGGCCGTTTAACTCAGCTCTTAACAGTTCCTTAACTGGTCACTAGGTGGCAGACATTTACTGAAAACTCTTAGTTCTAGTCCTGCTGTTTGCAAGGCAGAAAAACACATCGGAGCTTGAATTAATGTATTTCTAATGCAAGCAATGCGCTCAACTCATAATTTAAAAAGTGTATATGAGTAATGTTAATGCTATTTTAATTAACCTCTACCTGTTTGACGGCGTTGTTGATGTCCACTATGTTCCACTGGCGTGCTTGTTGCTAGCGCTAATTAGCATGTAATACATTCAACTAATCACAATCTGCATATTGCGATTTTTTTATAAGATGTTCAGACCTATACTTTTGTAGCCTATATATGTTTCTATACAGATACCGATAGCCATACTAAACATTTGTTCTTTCTACTGGTATGCACAGGTGCCCTGAGTTATTGATATTGTTTACAACGTTCTGAAAATGTTTTGGGAATTTGTCGAGTAAGTAGCCTACATTAATTTTCAATTTAACATAATTTAGTAAGGTAAACCATTTAGCGTTTAGTAAAAGTTACCTGTAATTGGAGAAACCCTAACGAACTACATATAAATGGGCGTGGATTTTACTAGATTTTCTACCAATAGGGAAGTCAGTAATTTGACACATCAAACATGTCTCATATTTTTTCCACGAAATTTTTTTTTTGTGTGTGTGTGTATATATATGTGTATGTGTGTGTGTGTATATATATATGTATGTGTGTGTGTGTATATATATATGTATGTATGTATGTGTGTATATATATATATATATGTATGTGTGTGTGTGTATATATATATGTATGTATGTATGTGTGTATATATATATATATATGTATGTGTGTGTGTGTATATATATATGTATGTATGTATGTGTGTATATATATATATATATGTATGT
>JAODTR010005588.1:0-11292 GCA_025399935.1 Amblyopsis rosae
GTCCCTTGCTGAAGCTGCTGCCCCCGCGACCCGACTCCGGATAAGCGGGAGAAGATGGATGGATGGATGGATGGGTGAGTCAGCGAGAAGATGCGAGACAGAAAGATGTGACAGCCACAGACAGACAGACAGACAGACAGACAGACAGACAGACAGACAGACAGACAGACAGACAGACCTGTGAGAGCTGTAGATACAGTTAAACAGATTCAGATTCAGATTCACTTTATTGTCATATGCTCCCACAGTTGAATACAGTAGAACGCAATGAAATTTGTTTTGCCATGGCTCTCTCCACCCTTACGTTCACAACAATGTGAAATATAAGGACCCATTAAAATATACATAAATAACAAGCACATACATATAAACTAGTGAAGATAAGTACTTGACATGAAGTACCCATATACACATGACCATCCATACCTCTACTTATTGCGTACCTATAGAACATATACTCCTAAGTTGTGCAAAGTACCCGCATATAGACATGCAGCCAGGCGTACTATCCCACTCATCCTTCAATATTAACTAATGTTAAAAACAAAGCAGCCCACAGCCACAACAGCCCTACCAACCACTGTTCATGAGTCTAACTGCTTGAGGGTAGAAGCTATCTCTTAGGCGGGACGTCCTTGCACTGATGCTACGTAAACACCTCCCCGACGGAAGATAAGAGAAGAGGTCATGCGCTGGATGACTTGAGTCCTTCATTATGCTGAGTACTTTCTTCCTGCACCGTCTGGAGTAAATCTCCTGTAACTCGGGTAATAGTGATCCTATGATCTTAGAAGGTGTTTTGACAGTCCTTTTCAAAAGTTTTTGATCCTGTGTTGTGATGTTACCAAACCAAACCAGCATGCTTCCAATTAAAATACGTTCTATAGTAAATGGTAAATGGGCGCATTTATATAGTGCTGTACAGTATTTTGCCTGACATTCACCGAGTCACACATTCATACACCGATAGTGACTGCTGCCATGCAAGGTGCAACCAACCACTGGGAGCAGTTAGGGGTTAGTCATCTTGCTCAAGGATGCTTACAGGTAGGTCAGCACCTGGGTTTGAACCCACGACTTTCCAGCTGGAAGTCCAATACCCACACCACTAGACCATCCTGCTACTGTAGTAGCTTGGTAAAAAGTGTTTTAGTGGACATGCCAAATCTTTTCAGACATTTCAAAAAATATAGCCTTTGTTGTGCTTTTTTTACATCTTCCCCTACATGTAGAGACCATGATAGGGAGTTTGACATGTGGATAACTAGGAACTTAATAGTAGTATCTATTCTGATCGAAGTATTGTTTATGTTGATTTGTAATTTAATAGATTTATTTCTCTCTCTCTCTCTAGTTTTCTCCATGTTAAGGGATAGGTAGTTATTTTGACACCACAAAGCTAAACTATTCACCTCTCCTCTGTATGCAGTTTCGTCATTGTCTATAATTAGTACTATTATAGTAGTATCGTCTGCTAATTTTACTATACTGTTTGATGGATATGTAGCCACACAGTCATAAGTAAGTCAACAGCTCAGGGTCATAGAGAGAGAGAGAGGGAGAGGGAGACAGACCTGTGACAGCTCCCGGAGGTGGTGGTACAGCGTGGCCACGCCCGTGGTGATGCTGTGGGCGTAGGGGGAGACGTCCAGGTGGAGCAGGGGGTCGTGCACCAGGCGCGCAGCCAGCAGACCAGCCAACTGAGCTGCCAGGGCCACCAGCTCAGCGCTCTGATGGCTCGTCTGCTCATCCAGCTGATCGCTGGTGTCCAGGATAGTACCGTAGTACTGGTATGGTTCCATCTGAGCACACACACACACGAAGCCAACATATGGTTAGAACAATGATAACTACATTCTTCTAAATTTATGTGGTTGCATTTTGTGTTGGAGAAATAACCTTCAAATCAGATTAAGAAATTAGGTTATAGTGTTATTTAAACTGTTATAGCAATGAGCTAGGGCAGAAATGATACGGGTGCTTGGGACATGTCAACACATTTGATGAAGGTGTTTTTCTAATATTTGTTCAATTTTACTATCTCCAAAGTTATTCCTGATAAATAATATGGCATCAATATACTTAGCATAATACTAAGTGCAGTAAATCAGAGTCCTGCATGGGTCTGACCTTTTATGACCCGCTCTCACTGCTCCCGCCTGACAACCCAGTTAGTTGGCCAGTTAGTTCTGGAACCTGATCCTACACGTCAACACAAGATCCATGGCCCGACCCGAAACCGCAACCTATCCAATAGGCTAACAACAGTGAAATATGGCCACTGTAATATTACAGTGACGAAAACCATTGCCTCTTAAGGCGTAGGATGTAATCACTTTTTTAGCAGGACACTGCAGTAAATACATGGAACTGACTGATAGCTACTGTACATATACTGTATGTTGTATAAAATATAGCCTGCTTCCTGGTGTGTGTGTAAAAGACTCACATTGAGAGAGGTAAAATGGAAAGAGAGAGAGGGGATTCCAGAGGCAGCCAGGAAGTGGTAGGCAGGATCCTCCAGCACCATTGGTCTCAGTCTGGAAGGAAACATGATTGGCAGGCTTAAAACGACAATGCTATACACTACTACTGTGTCTATATTGGGCTAACAACATGTTCAACTGTTTTAAACCTCTTTTACCGTTAATAGTTATAGGTATTGTAGCTACGGTAATTGTGCAATTTTTTGGTGTTTACATTTTGCGAACATGGTTCCCAGAATATAAACTCAGTGAAAACAATCGAGAGCCATAGTGTGCAGAGCCAGGCTAGTGTTTTCCCCCTGCATATGATCATTTACACTGAATGACGGTGACTATCGTGTAATAATGGCAGATGCGCATATCCCCTCGCCTTATTGTACTCACGCTTCAGTCCAGCTGGAGTTGCCCATCATGTTGTACAGAGAACCAGCGCCAATTGGACTCTTCACCTGCATATAACCACATAGGTTATCTCAGGTTTACACTATTTAACTTGTCTTCTGAGCGAGCAAACACATAGTTAGCACTTCTACTGCCTAAGCTTGGTCGGTTAGTCCAATACGCTAAAACGCCACATTGTGATAGCATCAGCAGCACCCAGCATTCATCACCTGCTTCATGGTACTCTCCAAAAGGTTCTGCAGCAGTGGACTAGTGGAGGCGGTGAAACTGCCAAGTCCTGATGGAGAAGACATACGATGTCAATGACGTTTATAGTGATACTGACTCCCTTTCTTGTCGTAAACGTAAGTACCACAGTCAAAACCAGATTGAATAAGTGGTTTATAGTATAGATTGGTGTGTGTGTGTGTGAGTGTGCGCGGTACTAACCCGTGACCACTCCATCCAGGCTTATATAAGCACATGCTTTCATGTCAAGAGACATGTAACTCTAAAAAGCAAAACAAACAGAAAACATGAGGAAATCTTGTTCTACCATTTCATAATTTTAGAGAACTCAATAAAAATATAATACCGGTACAAATAATGGAAATAAAAATGTATTTCTTGTAGTACTGACTTCCAGCCACTCTGTGGTGCCAACATTTCCGTAATCCCCAGCACTCCAACTGGCGAACAGCAGACTCCTCCTGGGTCTGAAGTTCTCTGTAAATAAAGACATTGTAGGGGCTATCATTACATACACAATACCTTTGGATTGTTTCATTTATTTTTCAAACTAAAATCTCCAGTGGCAGTTCTCAAACTGACCCCTAGGTGTGCTCTATGTTATCTGACCACACAGTAAATGTGATCTAATCAAACATTACGTTCTGTCAATCTCTGCTGTCTGGATATGTAATAATGGTTATAATACTGAATAACAAAACAAACAGGGACATGTGCAATGACATAATATAAAATATCCCTGAATGCAGTCCAGTAGCATAACCAGAGTGGAGAATAACAATTCAATAGGTCTATTAAAACTGCGATGTAGTACGCTAGTTGTGCAAGTAGGCTATAAGCCTAGTAGTAGGCCTATGATATATTACCCCATATAGGCCTACAGGCTCGCTTTTTTTGTGATCACCGCCGGCTTTGCAATTACACAGGTTAATGATTAGGTCTACAATATTATGCCGGTAGCCTTACTTAACGACAGCCTCCCGTTTTGTTTTTTTTAGCACATTTGATGGATAGTAGCCTATAGTGACAGCATGTGCGCACAGTGCAGTTTGTAAAAACGTCAATCAATCAATCCAGCAATGATCAATGCTCACCGGCAGGGTGAGGCTGCGGTCATACATGAATCAAAAAATTGACCATCTCCTTCCGATTCGAAATTAATAATAAAATCCTACTCCAACTCCATTCCATCATACCTCACTAAGAAAACCATAGCCATCTGCATCCAGTGGTGGGGTCAACCACACGCATCCTTGCTGTTGGTTGAGGCTGTGTATTTAGATCTACTCTAGATTTACTCTAGACCAGGGGTGCCCAACCCTGGTCCTGGAGAGCTACCGCCCTGCATGTTTTAGACGTCTCCCTGCTCCAACACACCTGATTCTAATGAATGGCTCGTTATCAGTCTCTGCAGAAGCCCATTGATTTGAGTCAGGTGTGTCGGAGCAGGGGGACATCTAAAACAAGCTGGATAGGGGCCCTCCAGGACCGGAGTTGGGCACCCCTGCTCTAGACCTAATGATGCAAGAGTTCGCCAGAGGAAGCAAATGTTTTATTCGCACTTTGGAAGTGAATGGAGTGAATGGGAGGCAAATTGTGTCTGCACTCTGCAGCCTGATAGATAGATAGGCTACAGATATGCTTGCACTCACCAGACTCACACAGGCTTGAAGTCTCTTAAAAATAGCAGCGTCAGCGATTGCTACAGTATGCCTACTTCCAGTTTCTCGTCAAAATTGATGGTTTCAAACCGGCATCTGCTTGAATGAGTAAAAAAAATATTTTATCCACTTAGTTTGTATTATATCCATGTTCCATGATGGGGAGTCCTAAGTTTAGCTACGGTAATTTGAAAATGAAAAGAAAAAAAAAAAACATCCCTATTTTTTATCTTGCCGACAAGCCTAATGTACGCCAACAGGTGAGGGCTTAACATTTATAATTTATAATGATTATTAAAGAACTATTGACAACTATTTAATAAATATTGGCTACTGATTACTCATATTTAATATAGGCCTAGTGTTTATTTTATAAAATAATGAAATACCAAACTGGTCGGTTGGGTGGGCAGTGGTTCCAAATTGGAACTTCCAATTGGGTGGCGGCCGCCCACCCACGCACACCCGTGGCTACGCTGGCTGATGCGGTCGTATTTTCTTGATATATTTTAGAGATTGAGTCAATTCACTGCCTTGTTTATAGCAGTGAATCTCGAGTCTGTATTGGCATACACCTCTACAGTGTACAATGGTTTGTGCATGACAACTTGACTTGTCTTGAACACAGCTGGTTACCTTTCTCCACCATTTCATGGACCACCCTGGCCAGCTCCAACAGCAGGCTGGTGCCAACATTGGCCCTAGCGAAACCAGGGCCCCAGGCATCTCTCTGGGCCCCCAGGACAACATAGCGATCTGTGCAGAGACATCACACATTACGGTGACGCCTACACAGGTCTTTAGACTCACTTTAACACTGACTACGACTACTGATATTACCACAACTGTTAGCATACTGTACAGTTCTAGTATTACCTATTGCAGTGTTTCTCACATGAGGGTACTGAATGCGTAACCACTAGCATTTAGGGAGGGGTGTATCGAATAATTGATACACCTAAGCATCGCAATATTATGGTTTACGATACTGTATCGATTCTCTAAATCACGGTATCGATAAAAATATATATTTAAAAAAACTTTGAAAAAAAAACTTTTGAATTACTCTTTAACAATACTCTTATTATAATAATCTTGTGGTATTTAAACAAACTGCATCATAATCATATATTATTTGCTTTATTGATGGAAAATATACATATACCTATTATAACTGATATATTACACTAGGAGCACAGTTGTTAATATCATTGTGTTGTACAGTACCAGGGTCCGTAAAGCCCTTGATGACCCCGAACACGTTGTAAACCTCCTGGCCAATCAGGACATTGTTCACCTCCAGTGTGACGTTCACACTGCCTCCTAGCCTGTAGCTTACTGACAGACCACCTCTGAAACCACTGACTTCTTCTGCTGCTGGACCCCCCATGACCCTGACAGAGAGAGAGAGAGAGAGAGAGAGAGAGAGAGAGAGAGAGAGACACACACTCATCAGGTTATAAGTGATTGGAAGCTTCTGAAGTGCATGTGGATTACAGAGTGATCGCCTTAGCAAGCACCACTAGAGCGTTCTTGAGGTGTCGGAGAGTGAAGTTTACATTAAATGGTAAACGGACTGCATTTATACAGCGCTTTTCCAACCTTCAGGCCACTCAAAACACTGTACAGTATTGCCTCACATTCACCCATATTCATGTTCAATGATGCGGTCAGCCATGCAAGGTACCACCTGACCACCGGGGGCAGTTAGGGTTAGGTGTCTTGCTCAAGGACACCACCACACACACTACGACACTTAACTTACTGCACAGCTCTACTGGCTGGCCACAGTTACGTGCGTGCGTGCGTACTTGAACACAGCAGCAGCCATTTGTGCGGTGAGGGTCTGGGCAGGGATGGAGGGCAGACCCGATGACTGGGTAGAGCAGGACGGGGTGCAGTTGAAGGAGGGAAATCCAGGTGTGTATGGGTCACCTGAGCCCAGGTGGACCTGATGAAACATGGACACACGTGAAAAACCAGCATCGTTCTGAGGAGTGTGCTCCATTTAGCAGACCGTTAAGGCAATATAGCCTAGAGTATACAGTGGTGTGGGTTACGTACGTGTCCGTATAGCTCTGTGTCGGCCTGGAAGCTGTGTTTCGCTGGGTCTGGGTAGATCAGGACACCAGACGCTCCGCTCTCAGCAGCATTGAACACCTGAGGGGGAGAAGGGTGGCAAATCACACATCAGTGCTTCACACACACACACGCCCTAATTTATGAAACGTGCATACGACAGAAAGGTTGGCTTTTATCAACGTGGACCGATTTGGATGTGAGCGGTGGCAACGATAGAATCTCACGTCAAGTATCAACTCATGTAAGCAGGTTTTCAACTCATCTTACTTGCGCTGCAGCATAATGGAGGTGGCAGAGAATTATCTATGAGTTGTTTTTAGACCATATTCTGATTCTGACATTGCATGGCATTTAAGAGTAGACATTCATTAATATATATATGACGGCAAAATATTATATATATCGTAAGACCAGTGTAGTCTGCAGGAGTAAGCCTATAGCCTTCCTGCCAGAGCAACATCATTTTGGCCTGTTAACAGGTTAACAGGGTGTTATTATTTGATGATCCGATCCGACGTTGACGATCTAGATTGCCAAGACAGCCATAGCCTGCTCAGTGTAGCCCCAAAGGGGGTCCGTCCGCTTTTCAGGTTCTCATTTTTTTAAAGGTATAAGAGCCCTGTTTGTAGTGGTTCACTACATTCAGGTTTATAGTTTTAAAGGCTGAACACCATAAAATCTGATGCATCTGAAACGTCATAAAAATGAACAAATCAATAAACTTCCCACCCTTATAGGCTATGATAAATCAGCTATATAGGCCTACTATAGTAGACTAGTATGCCTATTAAGGCTACCATTAACCGGCCAGGACAAAGGTGGTGCGTAGCTGTTTGTCATACCTCTTCTCCTAGCCAGTTAGAGAAGCGTCTCTTCTTGAACGTATTTCAACTCTCCATGTCATAAACTCTAGTGGCGAGGCCTCTAAATCCACCATATTTATTTGCGTGGTATTTAAATGCAGCTTCTTTTCCACCCCCACATTTATCCACGTGCGATCATTCTAATGCTTGTTTGGCGAAATATGAACGGTTTCATGAATCACACGTGAACGCTATCATAAGATGAATTCTGCACTCGGATCTGCGCTGGTGTCAATGTTAGATTGATAAATGAGGGCCAGTTTGTTTATTGCAGTGTTTTAGTAAGTCAGTTCTTCACAAACGAGTCATTGTATGGAAATGTACACTTAACAGGCATTTGAAAATATGTGATAACACAAACACACAACCTTCTTAACATAACGTAAAGTACATGCTAATGTATGTGAATATGTACATAGTAACATATTTCCCTTATTAACATAATGGCTCATTCACACACGCACACACACATGCACGCACGCACCTGCTGAGCAAAGCTGATGAGTCCAGCTCTTAGCAGCATCACACTGCCTTTCAACTCAATGTTGTTCTTCTGCAAGTACGCCAGATCCTCCGGACGCCCATAGTTCCCATACACCACCCTGCCCTACACACACACACACACAATCAACTTCAAGTAACACAGTGAGCAATCATGTACTGTAGTCCTACTGTAAACTGACCTGGACAGTTCCAGTGGGGCTGTAGGCCAGGAAGCCTTTGGGCTGGAACACTTCAGAGCCAACCAGAACACGGTTTGGACGCAAACTGTAAATCAGATTGTTAAAGGTTAATTGCCATGTTTAGATGACACACATGAATACAAAAGCTATAAGTAGGGCTGTCCCGAATACCATTTTACAGGTTTTGAATACTTGATAGTATTTCCTAACAAGTATTCGAATACTCTCTCAAAAACACCATGAAAAACACTCAACTATAATTCATGTTTCATAACCTGTTAAAAATCAAAGTGGACGGCAGGACCATTTATTTGCATGTTTTCAATAGCACTAACCACTTTTAACTGAGTCAACTATTCACCTATGAAGACTCATTATCCATCAGACCACCAATAACAGTACGCATAGTCCACCGATAATCAAAACGATCTTTTTACATTGGCAAGGGTCCAGACGATCCAGTAAAATATTTAGTCCAATGCACATTACATTAATACTGCACGGTCGGCTGTTGCATTCATTTTATATTAGCTGGCAAAGATAATCTTCCATTCCTAGCTTCAGTGAGCACATATGTAAACATAGCATGCGCTCAAAATGGCCACTTTGATTGGTAAGTCAACAGACCAAATCAGCATACTCGAATAATCGAATATTTGGGGAGAACCCTAGCTATAGGCATAATTTAACACAAATATTCTTGTTAAAGTCTCCATAATTCTATCCTTTATTGTGTCGCTATGTTTACATGCAAACATGATTCCACTTACTGCAAAGTAAGGCAGAGGTAAAGGTACATAGTCAGCTATTGCAAGCTAATTGTAAGCGAATACACTTTTTGTCAAATTCACCAAATAGCTCCTCGCATTTTGCTAGCTTATCATTCTCTGTGCGTATTGAAAAAGTAATCTGATTCTACACAGCCCTGGCTCCGTAAATACGAACATAAAAAAAGTCCTACGCTTTGCTTCACAATGAGTTTCAGCATTTGGGGCGGTGTTGCGGAGAGATATTGCGTTCTCAAGAATGACTGACCCTGCCTTTAACACAGAAATAGAAATGGATCTGACACTGTATGGAGCATATACAGTACACCAGACTCTCTATACCGGTCCTGACTGGGCAGTTGGATGTAATGTCTGTCCATCCATGGCTCCATGCCCTGGTTTGTGAACTGTTTGGTGATGATTCTTTGAAGCAACATGTCTTCACTGCTTCCTGCCAAGCGTAAGGGGATATTGAGTTCACTGTGGAGACACCAAACATGGACACACATTCAATTGTGTGATATGATGTGATTTATTGTTATTGGATCAGTAAGATTATAAAATGACAATAACAATATACTGCTTCTGTGTGTGTGTCCTACCTCATATTCATGTCTAGATTATTGCTAGTTATCTTCTGCACCAGATGACGGACAATGTCATCCCAGTCTAGAGAAGCCTGGGCAAGGCCACAGCTGATTGGCGGCTCTTGCTGGGGTGTAGGGTGGCTTACATATCCAATCAAACAGGCTGAAAGAAACACAGAAACGTTGATGAGATTAAATGGGGGGGTAGAGAGAGACCAGTTTTTCTACATCAAGCAGAAGCACAGTCACCTTAAAAATGACCTGACAGTGTTTCCATTTAAAACAAGCTAAAGATTTGTAAATGCTGACGCCGTGCGAAATTAAATGCATTCTGGAGAATGCTTGCTAACTGAGCTCTTATCAAACTCCCTCAGCAGGGAGGACTACCTGAGAAAAAGGTGGCCAGCAAGATGGTCAGGAAACACAAGACGGGTTTTTTACGGATTTTGAGCCCTTCATCTTGTCCAGCTTCCCGAGTCTCATATTGCCGATACCCTTCAACCTACAGAGAGAGAGAGGGAGGGTGGGAGAGGGGGGGAGGAAGGGGAGAAAGAGCTGATCCATTTCCTTTTTTTGACTGATGTTTTACAAGAAATGAGGAGTCATGTGTCCCCATTTACAGTAATTATTTGTATTAGCATGTTGCAAGCAAACATTGCTTTGCCTGGAAAAAAAAGTGAATCTGTAAAAACAAACCCAGTGCCATAGATACAAACAAATGGGAAATCAGTCTGGCTGATGTTAGCCATGTACCGTACTGTATTGTAAAAAAAGGCCTGCTTCAAAGGCACACTATCAGAAACACTATTAATTCCCCTCCATATAACAGAGAAATTGCACTAAATTCATAAGTCTATAAATAGTTAATGATCTATACTCCATATAGAAAACAACCATTACAAACCAGAAACACACACACAGAGTGTAGGATACTCACAAGGCTGAAGAAGTGAGAAGTTATTCCACCCATCACTGTTATTTCTAACACCCTGCAAGTCAGTCAGAACAGAGGGGAAGAGGTGGATAAATACAACAACCAAGCAAGAAATCAATGTAGACTGAGAGTGGAGCAGGAAGACTTGACATACACCACATACAGTAGACAGGCACCTTAAGAGAGAGAGAGACTACTAGGGGGCTTTTCTGTGACTCAGTACTTTAGCTCAGCATTCTAGCAAGAGCACTTCTTTCAGTAATCTATTATCTTTGTAGTATAATTATAATAGATAATGTTAAAATAGTACATATTTTTAATACAATGTGTTAATTAAAACAGATACAGCTTTAGTTTAACTAAAATGAATGCTGCATTTTGATTTCTGGAAGAACATTGCTCAGATGCGTTGAAAAAGTGCATTGAAAAGTGTTTCATCACTCTCCTCATAATCCACCCAAGTGTGTCGACGGCCCAAATAAATGATTGGCCTTAATGTCAGTAATTTTTATCGCAGTTCTGAAATGACCTCTCCGGGAACCATCACCTTATCGTGGTGGAGAGGTTTGTGTGTCCCTATGATCCTGAGAGCTGTGTTG
>JAODTR010005589.1:0-11291 GCA_025399935.1 Amblyopsis rosae
GGTGTGTTGGAGCAGGGAGACACCTAAAACATGCAGGGCACCGGCCCTCCAGGACCAGGATTGCCCACCCCTGCTCTGGACAGTAGGTGGCAGTAATGCACCAATACTAATCTAGACCATGTAGACAGTAGCATTGCACTGGACAGTAGGTGGCAGTAATGCACCAATACTAATCTAGACCATAGCATTGCACCAATGGCAGGTGGCAGTAATGCCCCAATAGCGTTGAATCTCAACCTCCGTGAAACTCCACAGAAGAAGACAGTATGCTTAGATAGTGCAACATGCCCCATAGGAACAGAGTAGACTATATTAACATTGCTTGAACACCGAATAAGGTCTAAAGCCCAGGAAAGCATTTTTTTCTTGAGTGACATCACCGCAGGGAACAAGCAAATTACGTGCTTTGGAGTTTGTTTGGTTAACATGGAGTCGAGTGGTGCACACATATTACATTTTTTCTGCCGTGATCATGACCATATTTTGTGGATATATTATGGTCCATGGATTAAACTAAACCAAGCTGTACCCTGACTCCATCAGGGTGCAGTCACACAGACGCGAATGAAAAACTGGACAGGCGATGGACCTCTGCCTTCTTATGCAAAATTCATAATCAAAGTCTTCTCCATTCCATCCTGCCTTGCTAAGACAACTACAGCCAATTGCAGCCGTCAACCACACACATGTCCTTGCTGTCGGTTGAGCCTGCGTATTTAGGTCAAAGTTGAATTAATAAGCGTTGAACTCTAGACAAAATGAAGATGCGAAATTGCTTAGCCACAGGAAGTGAATGCTTTATTTGCCCCTTCACTCATAAAAAAATGGAAGTGAACAGGCGAATACCGGCTGCTGTCAATTTTGCGTATGTGTGATCGTACCTTATCATACTTAAAACTGTGTGTGTACAATATGTAAGCATACGTCACCATTGTTTGTAGTCTACACAGTAAATGCGTCTTTTGCACACTTTTCAAACCCATGCTGGTATTGTCCTATGTTGGCTCCATAGAACGCGGCTGACTGAACTATGCTTGTCTAGTTTTTACTTGTTTTCTTTTCTTTTTTTTTGCTTTGTTTGTTTTCTTTTTATCAGATCAGGAGTTATTCATCTTCACACAAATGATCTGTTTTTCTGTCATGGATAAATCCTGTTATTCAGCAGAGCAGTGTGTGTGTGTGTGGGGTTGGAGGGGGAGGACCTAAATATAACTTGTACTGGAGCAACAGAGAATCTTCTAGATGTTTGCTGAGATTAGGTCAAGCCCCTCTTTAACCGTCTACATGCCGTGTACTTGCCTTGTCGTGATCATTTTTATCTGGGTGGCTGCAGCTTTTTCTTTTTTTTTTTCTCCAAAGTGAGAATTCGCTAGCACAGCACAGGTAATCCATCTTGGCTCCTCTGACAATTTCTGTTGGTACCTGTGTGTGCTCTTTATTCCTGAAGGTGTAACTCAGCCCACAAGGTGAAGATGAATATCTCTAGAAGGGAATAAACCAGAGCAATTTGTGATTAAAGGGGATCCTCCAGAACTACTGTATATATGTGAACCCCTCTGTGGCCCAGTCCCCTAACTTTACAATGCAATTACTAACAAAATCACATCCTGTGCCACAGTGGAGAATTATGATGCATAATCAGCCTCCTTCATTACAATAAGACAACTGTCTACTACCAGGAGAATTCAAGTCTAATGAGGATTTCTTTACTATTATGTCCTTAAAGGTATTGTAAGCGCTTTTAATCCAACACACTCTTCAAGGTCTGTAAGCTGTCTGCAAATTTCAATAATCGTTCTCCAGCATCTCTTACCTCACTTTTAATGGGTGGTTGTGGTTGTCACCAGAGTTAGCATAACATTGCATATCTGATAGAGGTCAATCGATAGTGGCTATATCTACTATATCTACTTTTGAGTATTGTTTTGGAAGCCATGAGATCTCATATTGTAGATACATTAGGAACAATGTATCATCACAGTGCTTGCTTTTACAGGCATTTGTAATAGTCACATAGGCTACTTCTGGATCTGGTGGCATCTAAACAACTATACCGGTACAGTTGTTTAGATATGCCCCTTGGACCTTAGTTGTAGGGCTTTGTATTGGGAATAATCTGGTGATACGGTACGTATCACGATACAGGGGCCACAGTTCGATATATTGCGATACCGTAAGCAAGGCGATATATTATGATTTCTAATTTGTGGAAAACTGTCATAGCAATGCTAATGTGTGGCGCCACTGCAAAAAAATAAAAGAAACACATGTTAATTTGCTCAGGGACTTCAGTTGTAAATTAGCTTTAAAATAAATCTGAGGTGCGTTCATAATTGACGAACAAAGCAAACATTTGCAAACATATTTAAACAGTTTTCCATTTGCTTTGTGTTTGCCGTGAACGTTTGCGAACAAAAGCAAACGGTTTGAGGAGGTAGGTCTCAGCGAACACACATTGAGGATGGACGAAGGGTGACAGTTTAAATTTAATATTTTTGGAATGTTTACACAAATCGTTCAAAAGCAAATATGTAAACCTTAATAATGTCATATTATAACCAACAAACGCATCATCCCCATAATTAATTATTCAGTCTTAAACATACATTTAGGCAGCATGATGGCCCAGTGGATAGCACTGTGGCCTCACAGCAAGAAGGGTTCGACCCACGGTTATCCCGGCCTCTCTGTGTGTAGTTTGCATGTTCTCACTGTGTCTGTGTGGGTTTCCTCCAGGTGCTCTGGTTTCCCCTACTATGAAAAAACATGTTAAGTTAACTCTCCAGTCAGTGTCATGTGACCAGTGACCCTGTCTCCAATCTGGAGTTGGTCCCCGGGCGCTGCACAGTGACTGCCCAGTGCTTCCTTGGAGGATGGGTTAAATGCAGAGGATGAATTTCGTTACATGTACAGTATGTGACAATAAAAGCACCTTTACCTTAGGCTGTGTTAAACATAAATGATCCAAGGTACATCATTAATTACTTTTACTTTTACTTTATGTACGGAGCCTGTGGCAAATGCAACATGATGACTGGTGCAGTCTGTGCAGCTATCGGCCAACGGCTAACTATCGATAACGATAGTTTGTGAAATGTCCTATCGGCGCCGATAAATCGGCAACACGGTTAATCGGTCGACCCCTAATGTCTGGCACACCTATCTATTTGCTTCATACAGCCCTCATTGGCTTATACAGTCCTCTACCCCTCCCCTTCCACCATACACATAGATTAGCACATACAGTAGTTTCATTTAGGGTTGGGTTATTTCATGTTGTAGGGACAATTTAACGCAATCAAGGAGGCTTATAAGGGGAATTCCTTTTTCTAATTGTGTTGTGATTGTGTTGTTGTGGACCCTTTATAATACATTAAAAGTCTTCTAAACGCCCGGAGATACCTTGTGAGACAGAGCAGATTTTCTCTGTTACAGATTTACTGAGCCCAGATGCTGAGATGGATTTTCTATTTAATTTAATTTCTTTCTGCATCAGGAAAGTAATGACTTCACTTTTCTCTGTAGTTAGAAAATAAAGCTGTTGCAGAAACCCTAATTCAAACAAACAGCACCTAGGATTGTTCTTGACTGGTACCATTCTTATCCTTGTATTACCAAGGCAACTGATATTTATTTTCTATTATGGTAATTCATGCAGTCTCTCTCTGTAGAAACTGTAAAAAAATTCATTAGATACTATATAGTATATAAGGACATTTGGTAATGTCTGGAGCCCTGACAGGGTTTATTTTGAGAATATGAATTTTGAAAGATGTTAATTGTATGCAAGATGATTCCATTGTGACCTTTACTTACAGTATGTATTTAACATATAAAAGTGCTATGTGAATAGAAATCTACTTAATCTTTTTTAATACATCTACTTACTTTTGTGTAAGTAGATGTATTAAAAAAGATGACTTGTCATGCTATTTTATACTATGTTTATTTCAAAGAGTAAGAGATTTAAACTTTTTGGTACAGTACTTTAGCTATGCATTTATGAAGCAATCTTTCCACCTACAGAGGCTTTATCGCTACCAAATACCTTGTATCAACACAGAATCAAAAGCAGATGTCAAGAATCCCCTATAACTGTTAATTTAACCATGTAGAAAAGAAACATGCTACCAGTGTTTATATGCCTTTGTCAAGAGATGGGTTATGAGTGCTTAATATCTGTCATTCATACTTTATCATTGGCTTGGTCTCATAACAATAGCTCCATGCAACAGCACAAATACACTTGTTTTTGTTGTTGTTGAG
Organism: Amblyopsis rosae; assembly: GCA_025399935.1. NCBI lineage: Eukaryota > Metazoa > Chordata > Actinopteri > Percopsiformes > Amblyopsidae > Amblyopsis > Amblyopsis rosae. Next base: position 4,267 of record JAODTR010005589.1, read on the forward strand.
CTTTGATTGATGCCTCCAAATGATCCTTGTCATAAGGGGATTCTAGTGACGGTAATTGTTGCGATGCTACCTTTCTGAATACATCGTTGAGATCTTTTTTGTGATGAGCCAATAACAGCTTTCAAATTGCAATAAACTTAGCCGTGATTCTCTGGCACATGGAGTTAATGTTTTCACTTCAGAGAAAGGCCTTATATTGTACATTGCTGGATTATTGGCCTCATCATGTTGTTTAGGTTTGACCAGAAGTGTTGTGGGCAACATGCTACTGTAATCAGATTACCTTTCCCAGTAAAGTAGTGTAGTCTAACATGTGTAGTCTAAAGTATGTCTAATTACAGCTTTGCAATTAATGGTCTGATCAAATTGTTATTTTGTTCCTTTAATAACAATTCTGACATATAATGTCATAATTATGACATTTCCTGCAGTTTTCTTCACACTGTGCTTCTCAGGCTGCAGGGGACAATTGTGGCAAGAAACCAGGCAAATTAGAATCAGTAAGGACTTAACCACGTCCACGGGCATAACATAGATTCTTCTTAAAACATTGGTGCATCACCTTCAGAATTACTGTTTACAGCAGGAGATCCTCCTGTGTCGGTGAAGGTTAAATATCTATATTTGAGTTTTGAATAAATACATCTAAATCAAAGTTCCTAACTGTTTTGAACAAAATAGTTTTGAACAGGAATGGTAATGGTGGTTTAAAACAATAAACATGGCTAAAACATTATGAATAAATTGGGCTGGTCACATGGGCAGTGCAGTATACTCTACAGAATGTTATGCATTGGCAGTAAAAGCAACACGGGTTGTAAACCAGATTTCTTAATTTACCTTAAAAAGAAGAATTTCTATCTCTGGCTGGAAAACAGAATGTATAATAAAATAAATCATAAGGGCCCATTATTTGGACGGAGCTTACCTAAAATATACCTTAAATTGTACAGTACAATAGCTTCACCCCCTGCTAGAAGATAGAAGTGTGTAATACAGTATATGGTTGGTTATTTTAACATCTACTAATCCAAGTGCCTGGGCTAAAGCGTATGGAAGAAAACTGTTCAGGCACATGGTTCAAAAGGGTTGTACTTACTCTCTTCATTCATTAGTCATGGGTGTGTTTTGGCCATAACATATTATCACTGTGTCACATTCCCTTTAAAAGCCAGGCACTTGCACCTTGGTGGATTGCTATTATGATATCATATGTATTAGTAAGATAAACTGTAAGATAAATATATTTGATTAAAATCAATGCGTTTCTACCTTGATCTAAGTGCACTCTCCACATGAGTTCCTGGCTGTTCTGTCTCACTATGTTAAGCCTACACTCCATTCATTGCAAGTAGACTACCCGGCCGATCTTCAAAAAAAGAAACAATGAAAACGGTAGCCTAATTAAGAGAAACAATGAAAATAGCATTAGGCTTAATATTGTGTGTCGCACCAACGGACCTTTTCTCTGTCTGCCCTGCTAGGAAGCCCATAACATCACAGCGGCTCACTCGGGTGTGGCTCGGTATGACTTGCCGTGATTAAAGTGTTAATAGAAACCTAAATCAGTGCAGCATGGCTCGGCTCGGCTCGGCTCGACTCGACGCGGCCAAATGTGCCAGTGGAAAAGCCCCATATGGTCTGTCCAAGACCAATGGAAGTGTGCATGTCCCTCACACCTGTAGCCTTTTGTAACTTACATACAATGGGTAATTAGTTTATCATCAGGCAGCAATGTCTTAAGATCACTACAACTGAGACCAAATAATTAATAATAGAACATTTTCTGAATAACTTCCTATTGTATCTTGCTAGTGAGAACGCCCTAAAACTGCCTTAAATTTAATAATCTTCGATCATAGGGCCATTCAGTAATGCTTTAATCATTTGCTTCATCAAATGATCCATGTGACAAGGTGAGAGTCATTGGGTACAGGTCTGAGAAGAAAAAATCTATATCAATTACAGCCATATTGGAGAATTGTCAGAAGTAAATGCCCAGGTGTCCCTATTTCACCAACATCAGCCAATCGCTTTGTTGACTGAGCGAGCAAAATCAAGTGCGCACCTGTTTTTGTGATCTCTAATCGACTGTTAACCTTGATGCTGACAACTACGCAGGACGGTATGCAGATAGGATTTGTCTCTTGATGCGGAACAGAGTAGACAAGAAGTTCCTCTCGCCAAAGCTCGCTGGCTTTCAGCATCATGGGCCTAAACCTGGCAACTGGGCTTGATTTATGCATCTGACAAGGCCGTTTCTCTCAAACGCAGACCGCTGTGTGGAGCCTTTGGAGAGCCAGAGTTTTCAATTTATCTGAGCTGTCCCCTCCCCCTGCACGCTTCAGGGTCTTAAAGCAGTCAAGAGCATAGATCAACACCTTGTCCCAGGACAGAGGATAGAGTGACCCCGTTGACACCACATTATAACCCTCTTCCCCATAGCACTGTTACCAACACTGACGGTTTGATACAATTATGATTAAAAACACAGCCAGCAGGTAGGTCGATGATGGTCAATGTGGATCAGAAAAGAACATGCTTTATAAAGCATACTACCTCAATTTATCTGGAGGCTTATCCGAAAAAAAATCTCAAAGCTAGCCTGGCAAGAAAAGAAACAAATTAATTAAACGAATATATGTGACTTGGAGTATTGAGTGAACCTGTACTATGTCTCATTGTAAATTATGTGTATTTTACATACTGTTGTGTGCAGTGAGGCAATCATCTATGTGCTTAGCAGGTCTTGCTGAGACTAATTATTGGGTGAAATCACCATAAGCTTTTGATGATCTCACTTTCTTTGCTCTCATGGCTGATTAATTCCAATGATAGAATCTTAAACCCTATTTTCACAGTCCTCTTTTATTTACCCTGCTAATTAAGTAGGGGCCTATTCATGCCAACACCTTGCTTTCACTCCAGCAATCAGGCTTAGCATATCGGAGCGAGGACCTCGTTCGTGTATGGTTGTGTTTACTAATGGACCTCTCAGATGCGCTCTGTGATTACACATACTGTTTACATATCAAAACATTTTCTTATGAGTGCCCTCATATTTTTCTAGTCAAGATAGTATGTGTTGAACATAGTTATATTTAATATCCAACTGTTATATAGTACAATATAGTCTTGCACATTAGTTCAAAAGCTCTCTCTGTGTAGGGTCATTATAAAGATTATGAGTTTTTCTGACACTGGATTGTAATATACAGTATCATGCAGATCACAGATCCAAATCAAAGATCAAAACAAACCATTCAAGTGTCTTGGCTGTATGATAGCTAGCCAAATGCATCGACCATATCCGCTTACAGCAACTCAAAGACAAAAGAGAATGATACAAGAATAACAAACACAGGCTTTGGGGTCCATCCTCCTTCTGGCGTTTCCACTGCACAATGGTGTGATATGTGCTCAGTGACTGATGGTATTTATCCTTTTCATCTTGTCACAGACCAAAGAAAAACACCAAGCACTCACCTGAAATAGACCTGCGATTATAGGATTATTGGGGTTGCATTTGGGCATCCCCACCATGTTCAAATAATCAAATAACCTCTTAGGAGAATTATTACTGTGTCCATTAATAGTGTGTGTGTGTGTGTGTGTGTGTGTGTGTGTGTGTGTGTGCGTGTGTGTGTGTGCATGCGTGTGTGAGAGAGAGAGAGAGAGAGAGAGAGAGAGAGAGAGAGAGACTGGGATAAAAAGAATGGCACTTGTGCTCATCTCTCCTGTGAATTATTGATATGTACGCCTTTGCAGACTTCGTCCTGGATATCGGTAGGAAGTCACATGTTAACTGGCAGGTCACAGGCACATTGTCTAAACACTGCATGTCGAGGTTTATGTTTCTTCACATTTAGGTAGACGTTAATAATGCCCGTTGCACATTCAAATATTAATATAGGAACGATATGCATTAAAGTGGCAAGAATGGTCTTGGTTTCACCCCAGAGCATCTCCATGATGGATTTAAGAGCTATTGTGTTTGTGGAGAGCACTCCCTACAGAGGTTTCCTCATGCAAGATGCATGGTGTATGAGTCACATGATAGGCTCTTTGTCCCTGATGATCAAGGGGATTGCGGATATACAGAGTGTAGTACACAAATGCAGGTATTTAGTTATATCAAACCCTGTTATGGCTGTCTCGAATCAGGTCAGAGCCTGTTCTAGTTAAAACTGGCACACTTGTCCGTGAACATGGTTGTTAGCACACACAAAAATGACACACATACCAGCTAATTGATAATAATTTGTGGTTTCACTGTGGGAAGAATAAAATGCAAATGGTCAAGGCTGATTATTTTCTTGCCACAATTAGGAGTTCTGAATTCTGTGTAGCCTACAGTATCGACACAACAGCACTATATAATAGTGATTGTACTGTTGTAGTACTATGGTGATGATATGGTATTCATAATGGCAGTTGTTGATTGAGTTAATTGTTGTCTGTTCTCGGTCACTTCTCACATGTGTTGCTGTCAGTTTGCACACGCTGTATATTTTACTTATCTTAAGTCATCTCCATTATGTGATATAATCGTAACGCTAACCCCAGTTTTTCTTTAAAGCAAATACAGCCCAAAAGCATTAATATGCACAAAAAATGGATGCATGCAAGTTGCTTTATGTGGTGGAGCAATTCGAAAAGATAACTAGTTCTCTACTTTTTTCAATATGATGTAATACAAGCTTGAACTTGTTGACGTGTTGTCAAATAGACAATAGAAATAGAAATTCAAATTATTTTAAAGGTTCACATGTCATCCTGCAGTCTAATGTCACTGGGTAAATATTTTGGATTCATCCCACAATGCAATTTACACCTTCAGCAATATAACAGGCCATCAAGGAAATTCCACATATTTCATTAGCCTGGTTGAAACATGAACTTGTTACTTGTGCCAGCAACATGGGACTTTAGAAGCACAGTTTTCTCCAATTAGACATCTTCTGACTTATTACACTAAAGTATGTGTGCACTGCCATTCAAATAAACAAGAAGCATGCATAATAATGTAGGCTATTTTACTTGGCTACAATGTTTATTTTCTCCGTCTCAAACCCACAAGTCCATCATGTTGCTTCATCATTCAAATGCCATTCTAGTCCAATAGCTCTTGAATTAGTCATTGGATAGTATTTCTATCAGACAAATGAGTTTTGACTGACCTTTTCAACCCTGCTGTTTGAGGATTCGATGCCATCAATCAACCCAAGAAAGCAGAAAGGTTATGTGTATTGAGTGTTTGCTCTTGTTGTGTGTCATCTATTTAGACTGCTACAGAAAGTGTTGGCCAGCTGTTCCTTGCTTCAGATCATGCTGGATGTTCTGAAATTGTTGGTCGGGACCAACAATTTTATTGTTTTATTGTTTTTTATTTTAGTTTTTAAAAGCACTAATAATTATTTTTCCAATGTGTGGAGTGGAGCTTCTGAGGGAGCACCCTCTGGCATTGAAGGGAGAGGTGTTTTCATTTTGATCAAGTTCATACTTGATTTTTCAGCTGATACGCATTTCTATATCATTGATATATACAATACAGTAGATTGATTTATTGTATTTTTTGTACAATATATCAATCACTGCTAAATATAATCTCAATCAGAGACAGCCAGGTGTAATACTTTCAATTATAGACCAACACAAAGCAGTAAAAAGTATTGAGTTTATCTAGTATGGATACAGCACAACTTTCTCAAAAGTGAAGCTTTCTCCAGAATGAAGTTTAAACTTAAAATGGTTTTATGTTTATTTTATTTTTTTAAGAGCGTCACAACATTTGATAGTGTGTGTGTGCGTACGCAGGCATGTGCGCTTGCAAAAGCAGACAAGTGATCATGAAATCATGCCCACATCTAGTATCTGAGTGTGGCAATTGTCAAATAATAAATAATTAATAATTTCATCATTTTACAGCTAAATCAGTCATTCCCTGGTGAAATCTGGTTCTTTTGCTCTGGTTTTGATAGAGTACAGCTCAGAGGTTAAAGAGCAATTTATTGGCCACACGTGAGTTTCCCTACTCAGTCGTTGGACTGAGACCTTTTCATTTTTACAGTTTGCAGATTCAGCAGAGCATTTCACATAATTAAAATTCAACATGCTTTGATGAGCTGGTCCACCCTTGATTTCCCACAGTGGCTCACTTTCAAGGGCACCATTTCCATTTTTGCTTGTTATTTAGAAAATGTCAGGCTTTGTTGAAGCCTTTTGACCTTTTTTGGAGCACTAGTGGCCATTGTGTAAAGGGCATAAAGCTACTGTACTGTTGTCCTAGATATCTTGACATTATGTGATGAATTAATCAGCCCCTGAAAAAAATCCCTATTATCTTTGTCACCTGCGAAGAAGAAGAACTTAATTAGAAACCAGGTGTTTGTGGGTATTTTTACAAAGATTGCATTGCAGTGGTATCATGATAGGCTAATGCCAAGCTAAACTGTGAATGATATCAATAGTAATCCGTGTGTTCTTCCAACTGCAGGGTTTCTATTCTGGACAATGGAAGCCTAAGAATATGGAATGTTACCAAATTGGATGCAGGCCACTACACCTGCGTGGCAAGAAATCAGTTTGGAGTGGCAAGCAGTTCGGGAAGTATAACAGTTAAAGGTATTTCCTCTTTCTTGATCACAGCCTTTTTCCTATGCCGTCCTTTGTGCACAGTGAAGACCCTGACATTATCTGTGTCTACAGTACCGTATGTGGGTTTCCCACACCCATGTCTCTGCAGTATTTATTCTAAGGAGCCTAAACTGTCAATCAAATTGTAAAGTAGGTGCCTACTCTACTATATATCTATATATAAAATAATATATATATATATATTATTTTGTCTTCCTGAGGGAGAGCACTTTGACGCTTCTGGCTGTCACTTCTCCTTTTGTGTCTTTATACTTTAGAGGCTGACCTGTTTGTATTATTTTATTATATTATTACCATCCATCCATCCATCCATCTTCATCCGCTTATCCAGAGTCGGGTCGCGGGGGCAGCAGCTCCAGCAGGGGACC
>JAODTR010005590.1:0-11290 GCA_025399935.1 Amblyopsis rosae
GTAAATCTCTTCTCCTATCTTCTTAGTGTAGGCCAGAGTCAGGAACGGGTTGTGTGTGTGTGGCAAAGGCTCTTTTATGACCTGGGGGCTTAAGGGCCTCCCAGGAAGGAAAGTCTGGTGAAGCACATATTTATACAGTCATATTGTCCAAAACTTAATAATTCATAACATGAATTTCCAAAGGGTGGCGTGGTTAGCAGCAGGATCACTACACTATTATTATTACTTACTACGGGTTAAAGTTGGCCTATTTTCCTAAGGGTATCAGCACAATAATCAATTTTTATACAATATAAATCACATTAACTTCATAATCAAAGCCATTTTAAGAACTGTAAAATCATATTTAAGAAATTTAAAGGCCTGAAATTCAGTATGTATTTTAGACTTTTTAAGGACCCACGTAAACCTTGTAGAAACTAGAATGATGTTTTCCTTCTATCATTCTAGCATTCTAGCCCCTCACAGATCTTGTGAGAGACTTGTGTTATTTGGTTAATGGGCTACACAAGACAACGGCATATCTGTCACTAAAATCTCTAGTTTAAACTAAGGCTGGCAGTCTATAAAAAAAGAAAATGTAAGGGTCCTTGCCAGTGGTTATAGTTCATATCTTATATACTAAAACACTGTGCATGCCAACCACAAAAACATAATTACACTATAAACAAAAATTTGAAATATCTACATTTTCTCTATTCAGTAACTATTAGGCATGTAAAATATGTTGCTGGTTGGGCGTGGCTAATTTGACAAAATGTAACCATATTGAATAGTAACAATGGAGCCTTATAATGCATTTCTATGGAAGCAAAAATTGAATGCGTCTCTCAAAGTGGGCGTGTCGCCATAGCATTTCTGCTGAGGAGGCTGACGTGTATAGCTGTTGTCCACCGCCATGGTGCCAATGCTGGTGCCGTGCCAGCGCCCAATCTAAAACCAGTTCGACGTATTTGGGGACAGGATGGGGACAGGTCGCACCTTGCATGTTGGTCGCACCTTGCATGGCAGCAATCACCATCAGTGTATGAATGTGTGTGTGAATGGGTGAATATGAGGCAAAATACTGTAAGGCGCTTTGCATTTATGTATTAAAAAAAAAGCAAAAGCAATGAAAAGTAGAGCCAGTCTGTGGAAGAAATGCTTTATGGGCCTCGAGCCCTCGACAGAAATACAGGAGAAATTGTAATACACTGTGAAGATAAAACATACAGTAGGCTTGCCTATATGTGTTCAAGACAGCGAAAATGTATTCATATGACTCCGGAGAAAGTTTGAAGTTTTGAATGACCTTTGTGATTTCACCTAGGAACAATCGTGTCCCAATGCGTTTGTGGATATTTCCAAAAGCAAAGACTATCTTCGGAGCCACACAATCTAGCAAAAGAGAAAGCAGCCTACTACAATAAACTGCTACCGGTAGACCTACTAACTTCACTTGCTACAATCGAAATATGAAATGTACAAACAGCACATCTCTTTCGTTTTCTCTTTTACAAACAGCAGATCTCGCTCTTTTACAAACAGCATGTCTCTCTCATGTTCTCACTTTCTTTTATAAACAGCGCATCTCTCTTGTTCTCTCTCTATTATAAACAGGGCATCTCTCTTCTCTCTTCTCTCTACTAGTACAGTAGCCTAACACCAGTAACGTAATAGGTCAGTTGAAAAATATGCATCCAGCTGTTTGGCTATAGACATAGGCCTACTCTAACAAACTCATAAACCCTCTGTCTGTAACGCAATCATCTGTAATTTATGTTGTTTGCGTCCGCTAGGCCTACACAGACAACCTTCAAACGATACCGATTACGGAGTCGTGCATGATCTGACTGACATCTGGCTCAGTAAGCGCGCTCATTCACCACAACAGGAAGTAAATAAACGGTGAGAGAAAAAGAGAGAAAAAAAGTGTTAATTGCATTTTTTTTTTTGCGTGTTAAACAATATTAATTTGCGTTTAAACTCCCAGCCCTACTTTAAACGCTAAAATATACACCCTGAAAAACAAAGGTGCACCTTTGTACCATTTTAGTACTAAAAAGAAGACAAACGTATTAGCATTTTCATTTTTCTCAATTAAAAAAGTGAGTTTTTCAAAAATATCCTAATTTTTGCTGAGAGGGTGCTGATTTCAGAGACATCATACACAGAAATGCTTTTAGAAGCCATTATATGAAAGTAGTAAAAAACTGCCTAAAGACCCTTATGGTTCAGAGTGCTAAACTTCAGTTGCCATTCATCAAAATTATACTAAACGTGGTATTTGAGGGCTTTGATTAACGCTAATGTGAATAAGAACCACATTGTCAGTGATGTTAATAAGAGCCACATGTAAATTTTAACCTCCAAACAAAAGACACTAAATATGACAGTAGTGATAATGGTAAAGCATGCCTATGTTATTTGACTCAGTAGGAATATGTGTGAAAAGTTGATTTACAAACAAATACATGTTGCCTGAATTACATAGACATTTCCACCATAAATTGCTGGAGAAAATTACCAAATTGGTGCTTTATAATTTACCAGAAGGCAGAATGCATATCTGACACACCAGATATGTCTCTTAAGACACATTCATCTGGGGAGGCGTCCATTGAAACTGTTTCAAAAGGGCAGGCACTTTCAAAAAAATACTTCAGATTCAGATTTTTTGTTATTGATAGTCGATAATGACATTTAACCCTGGTAAAATATACCTTGAAGTCTGGAAATTTGAGTCAGGAAAATTATTAAATCTGTAAATGGAAAATATGTAGGAACCCTGCAATGTGTTTTACTTTGTTACTCATCCCCCTAGGTACTCAGGCCTTCTGAGAGAGGTGCTTCCCAAGGAACAGTCTGATCCTAGGGATATTTCAGGTTTACAGCCTCCTCCTCAGTCCCGACTGCTCCAGTACCAACAAGTCCAGGTCCAGTCCTGTTCTGCAGTTGACACGACATCCTCATCAGCCTCCACCTGCAACCACACAGCAAACTCCCATCCTCAGCCAACCTATGTCCACGACAGCCTCATGAGCAACCCTGGCCTGCAGCAGCACCCCGCTGCCTATCCTCATCAGCCCCACACTGTATCTGCCAACCCCCCACCTGCCCAGGTGAAGTACCTCATCCATGAAACCCAGTGGGCCCACAACAGACCTCAGTCAGGGTCCCCACCACAGCACGGACACATGCTGGGAACCCAGGGCCATGGATATCCCTATGGGCTGTCGGTCCTAGCACCACCCAGCCAGCAGGAACAAGTCAATTTCATGCAGGGCCAGCAGCAACAACAGCAGGAGCAGCAACAGCATGGCCAAGATCACGGCCAGGAGCCCTTCCAAATCCTGTCACCACAGAAAACAGCTGTCACAGCCCTGCATCGCTTAGATGAGGTAAGTGGGCCCAAGACTTTTGTGTGCATGTTCAGTTCTGGGAGTAAGTGTTGTTGGATTCTTTTGGGGAGAGGCGCAAGATCAAATTATTCAAAATTCGAAGGAACATATTAATTTGTATTTGTTTTGTAGTTTTTTTTTTCTTAAACATTTTACATATCAGTAGCGTAGCTATACAGTGGATATAAAAAGTCTACACACCCCTGTTAAAATTCCAGATATTTGTGATGTAAAAGAATGAATTAGACAAAGATAAATCATGACAGAACTTTTCCCACCTATAATGTGACGTATGATGTGAAAAATTCTACTGAAAAATAAACTGAAATCTTGGAGGGGGAAAAACCTTAAAATAACCTGGTTGCATAATTGTGCACACCCTTAAACTATTACTTTGTTGAATCACTTTTTTATTTTTTTTTTACAGCACTGTCTTTTTTGGTAGGAGTCTATCAGCATGGCACATTTTGACGTGGCAATATTTGCCCACTCTTCTTGGCAAAATGGCTCCAAATCTGTCAGATTGCGAGGACATTTCCTGTGCACAGCCCTCTTCAGATCACTCCATGTGTTTAATTGGATTCAGATCTGGGCTTTTGGGGGACTAGATGCTTGTTTTTGCTTCAGCCGGGCTTGGATGTTTTTCTTTGTAAGAAAAATATTAATTTGCAATATGACAGATTTGGAGCGCTTTTGCAAAGAAGAGTGGGAAAATATTGAATCCATCAATCCATCTTCATCCGCAGTCGGGTCGCGGGGGCAGCAGCTCCAGCAGGGGACCCCAATCTTCTCTTTCCCGAGCCACATTATACCGCTCTGACTGGAGGATCCCGAGGCGTTCCCAGGCCAGTGTGGAGATAAAATCTCTCCACCTAGTCCTGGGTCTTCCCCGAGGCCTCCTCCCCAGCTGGACTTGCCTGGAACACCTCCCTAGGAAGGTGCCCAGGGGACATCCTTACCGTCCTTACCAGACCTCAACTGGCTCTTTTCGACGCAAAGGAGCATGGATGTAGTGAGAGTTCCTCACAGATAGCCAAGTTTCTCACCCTATCTCTAAGGGAGAAGCCAGCCACTCTCCTGAGAAAACTAATTCCGGCCACTTATGCCCGTGATCTAGTTCTTTCGGTCATGACCCACCCTTCATGACCATAGGTGAGGCTAGGAACGAAAATTGCCCAGAAGATTGAAAGCTTTGCCTTCCAGTTCAGCTCTCTTTTCATCACAACGATGCAGTAAAGTGATTGTAATACTGTTCCCGCTGCTTCGATTCTCCGGCCAATCTCCAATGTCCCCTCACTCGCGAACAAGACCCCGAGGTACTACCCGGAGTAGGCACTCCATCGGTTTCCTGCTCAGAACCATTGACTCAGTTTTAGCTGTGCTAATCCTCATCCCAGCCGCTTCACACTCTGCTGTGAACCGACCAGTGAGTGCTGGAGGTCACGGACCGATGATGCCATCAAGACCACATCATCTGCAAAAAGCAGCAGTGAGATCCATGCTACCTATTTGGGCTTACTAGGTCTGTCCAGAGTCTTCCCCACCCCTTGACCCGACTGACCACCAGATGGTGTCTTCTGAAGTATTCTTAGTCTGGCCCCTCCCCTGAGACCACTTTGCTTTGGGATACCCTACCAGGAGCACCAGGTTCCAGACAACACAGCTCTCAGGATCATAGGGACACCCAAACCTCTCCACTATAATAAGGTTATTGTTCCCAGAGAGTGGGCAAATATTGCCACACCAAGATGTTCCATGCTAATAGACTCCTACCCAAAGAGTGCTGTAATAAAACCAAAAGGTGGTTCAACAAAGTATTAGATTAAGGGTGTGCACACTTATGCAACCAGGTTATTGTAAGGTTATTATTTTTCCCCCTCGAAGATTTCAGTTTGTTTCTCAATTGAATTGTTCACATTATAGGTCACATTAAAGGTGGGAAAAGTTCTGACATGGTTTACCTATCATTTTTTTACATCACAAAAACCTGGCATTTTGTAGACTTTTTATATCCACTGTATATAATGATGGAATTCTAATCTTCAATTTCTCCATTTTTACTTTGTGTTTCTTCTCTCCTCTACAGTATGAACCCAGGGGCCCAGGACGGCCCCTCTATCAGCGTCGCATTTCCTCCAGCTATCCAGATGACCCCTCCCAACAGAACTGCCTATCAAACCCTCAGGATGACCCTCATCAACACCACACCCCATATGGCTATCCCCCTGTAGAGCTGTGGCCCAGTAATGGAGGGGGCCCCGGGTTGTTCCAGAACATTCCATGTAATGGTGCCAGTTCACTTACTCAGCACCAAGAGCTGTTGGGTACGTACCAGTAAACACAAAACATCTGTAGAGTGGCGTCAGAAAAATGTAAGACCCCATCTCTTTTCGCACTTTGTTAAAATGTGGCCCTTAATGGTGGAGTCAGCAATTATAAGATAATACTGTCAAATTCAGCAAATATCTACTCATGGTCTGCTAGTTGCCTGTTCTGTGTGCGCAATGAGAGAACAATCTGGTGTTTCTGCACAGGGTGTTGGAAACACAGTGGTGCAGACACACAACATTGCCTTGGAAATGCGTTATGAAGGGGGGGGGGGCTTCAAAGGGAGCCCCCTATGGCATTGAAGGGGGAGGTGTTTTTGTTTTGGTAGAGTTGACATGTTTCCAGAAACATCACATTTTTCAAAAAATAATATTTAGTGGTGAAAATTATTGGGGCCCCCACTACCCAGGGGGCCCTACACAATCTAGCAGGTAATACTATATACAGACGTGGACAAAATTGTTGGTACCCCTTTGTCAAAGAAAGAACCCCTTTCCCAGGCAGACCTAGGAAAGGGGTGCGCTGCACGTCTGCTCAACCTCGTTTAAACGCCGCATTCTTTACATCGGAAATGTTCATAACCGGTTTAAACAGGTTACACCACTCACTTTTGAAGAGTTCAATGATTCCAAGGGACAACATCAATTCAATATCCTTTTTTAAGGGCACAAGAAGGAATACAATAGCTCATACGCAGTATGTATAGGCTTGTGGCACTTCTCTGTATGCGAACAGAGAATAGGGGAGCCACTGGTCCCAGTCTGAGCCTGTGTCATCTACAATTTTCCTCAAGATCTGCTTAAGGGTCTGATTAAACCGTTCTGTAAGGCCATCAGTCTGTGGATAAGGGAAACCCAACCCTGGAAAATAACTGAGCAAGGCAAAAGGCAACAGACTTTGCCTTCACTGATTTCAATGGGAATACTTCCAGGTACCTAGTTGAATAATCTGTGATATGCAACTGGTCCAGTGATGTTTGTTGGCATTCAGGGCAACTTATTCAAAATTGTGCTCCGTACATCTGTCCAATGAAAATGATGTTGGATGCGAGCCATTGTGCTACTCCAGGTGGCCAGCCCAGGAAATAGAGTGGCCCAAGGTAAGCACTGTGTCTTGAGCCACTTTAGCGACCATCAGATGCCTTAAAGACCGTACATATCAGTGTTTGGAGAGCTTACCATTTATTTCAATGGTTGTTACCTTGAGGGGCTGCTGCACACACATTTCCAGCTTACCACCGAAGGGACATACAGTCAGGTCCATAAATATTGGGGACATCGACACAATTCTAATCTTTTTGGCTCTATACACCACCACAATGGATTTGAAATGAAACGAACAAGATGTGCTTTAACTTTCAGCTTTAATTTGAGGGTATTTACATCCAAATCAGGTGAACTGTGTAGGAATTACAACAGTTCGTATATGTGCCTCACACTTTTTAAGGGACCAAAAGTAATGGGACAATTGGCTGCTCAGCTGTTCCATGGCCAGGTGTGTGTTAGTCCCTCATTATCCCATTTACAAGGAGCAGATAAAAGGTCTAGCGTTCATTTCAAGTGTGCTATTTGCATTTGGAATCTATTGCTGTCAACTCTCAATATGAGATCCAAAGAGCTGTCACTATCAGTGAAGCAAGCCATCATTAGGCTAAAAAATCAAAACAAACAGAGAGATAGCAAAAACATTAGGTGTGGCCAAATCAACTGTTTGGATAATTCTTAAAAACAAAGAACGCACCGGTGAGCTCAGCAACACCAAAAGAAGACCACAGAAAACAACTGTGGTGGATGACCGAAGAATTCTTTCCCTGGTGAAGAAAACACCCTTCAGAACAGTTGGCCAGATCAAGAACACTCTCCAGGAGGTAGGTGTATGTGTGTCAATGTCAACAATCAAGAGAAGACTTCACCAGAGTGAATACAGAGGGTTCACCACAAGATGTAAACCATTGGTGAGCCTCAAAAACAGGAAGGCCAGATTAGAGTTTGCCAAACATCTAAAAAAGCCTTAACAGTTCTGGAACAACATCCTATGGACAGATGAGACAAAGATCAACTTGTACCAGAGTGATGGGAAGAGAAGAGTATGGAGAAGGAAAGGAACTGCTCATGATCCAAAGCATACCACCTCATCAGTGAAGCATGGTGGTGGTACTGCCATGGCGTGGGCATGTATGGCTGCCAATGGAACTGGTTCTCTTGTATTTATATATGATGTGACTGCTGACAAAAGCAGAAGGATGAATTCTGGTGTTTCGGGCAATATTATCTGGTCATATTCAGCCAAATGCTTCAGAACTCATTGGACGGCGCTTTACAGTGCAGAAGGACAATGACCCAAAGCATACTGCAAAAACAACCAAAGAGTTTAAGGGAAAGAAGTGGAATGTTATGCAATGGCCAAGTCAATCACCTGACCTGATTCCGATGCATGGATTTCACTTGCTGAAGACAAAACTGAAGGGAAAATGCCCCAAGAACAAGCAGGAACTTAAGACAGTTGCAGTAGCGGCCTGGCAGAGCATCACCAGCGATGCATATACACACTGTTCCTACACCGTTCACCTGATTTGGATGTATATACCCTCAATTTAAAGCTGAAAGTCTACAGTTAAAGCACATATTGTTCGTTTAATTTCAAATCCATTGTGGTGGTGTATAGAGCCAAAAAGATTGTAATTGTGTCGATGTCCCAATATTTATGGACCTGACTGTAGGTTAAGGTATAGTTTTTGGTGAGCCAGTTGATTAGACTTGTTTCAGCAATATGAGCGAGCTCTTTTGGCTTTTATACTGCTCTTCATTTGGTACCGCTTCTGGCTTTTATAATTCAGCCAAATTAAACAATACTATGACCTGTGATTGATATGAGTGCCCATGTATCACTTAAAATAGCATAACCGTATAACTTCCAGAATAGCCTACCATTCTTTTACATAGTTTTTGGAATAAAAACATTATTATTATGGCATGACATTATTATGACATGCCTGTAATGGTTGTAAGCCTTTCAGTTAGTGAATCAACTTTGTCAAAATTATGCATTTTTGTTGACATATTTAATACTATAATCGCCAAGAATCTCGGTATATCTAAAACCGTCAATGGGTATAATGTACCCGTGCGTCTAAATGCAGTGTTTCTGTCAGGATACAGGATGCGGCAAAGACCCAAGTGCGGATGTAGAAGCAAGAAACGGCGGATAAAAAAACAGTTTTATTCAAAATAGGTTGGTGTAATAGTACAACCGTGGAGCTGGGGTTGTGATGCTAGCAAGGCTGGCTAGCTGACTGAGAGTCCTGGTCGGTGGGGCTGACATGATGAGTGCGGGGAGCGGTGAATGGAGAGGCAGGCGGGCGGTGAGGAGAGTAGAAGGCCGGCGGGACTGCCAGGGTAGTAGGCGGCCGACAGGAGCGTTGCAGGCGGGACTGCGACGAAGAGGAGCGTTCAATCACTGGTAAGTGGTGAGTGTTAGCGCCAGTGTACGTGGCTTGACGTCTGTCACTGTCAACCCTGTGTCTGTTTGGGCTGACTGTGTTAATTCAAAATGTAAATGCTCTGTTGGTATACGATCGCCAAACACTACTGGACCTTCGTATATTTGCTAAAAACATAGTGGAGGTTGATTGTCGTGGTGGACATGGAACCTTGCCACCACTCCTATCAGAGATCCCACCTTACCTTGCCAGCCTTCAGGCTACACATCCCAGGCGTAAGCGCTACCGCCGCCGGGGTAAACGCACTGGTCATCTGGTGAGGATGAAATTCTGTTTAGCGGGTTTCTCTGTGGTCTCATGGACTGAGTGTTGAGCGGATTCTAGACTCATTATTACTCACTGATTCCTGGACCCTGTCGACGCATGGCCGGTACCCCGCGGGTTCCAGCCCCGCGGCCCATGTTCTCCTCGTCCCCGCTAGCGCGGGGAAAATCTACGACACCTATGACCTCTGTGTCGCACTCCACAGAAAGTCTGCATCGCAGACCCGCCAGCTCCTATCAGGATTGCCCTGGTAAATGCTAGATCGCTAGCTAACAAAACATTTATTCTAAAGGATTTCTTCGTGTCAAAGGGATTGGAGGGATTTCTCTGTGTGACTGAGACGTTGTTGAATGTTGAAACTCTTTTACCAGCTTTGAACTGCACTTATTTGAGCTGGGTCACTTGCACACAGTGTTGTATGCAGTGATCTACCGGACCCTCAAGTATAATAAGGACTTTATAAATTATTTTTCTGTTTTTCTGACTGACATTATGCCTAAATATGATTGTGTCCTTATTATTTGGGAGTTTAATATCCATGGCCCCACACATGAACGTGGGCACACGCTTGATCTGGTCTTATCATATGGTTTGCCTATTCTTCATTTAAAGATCTGTGACGCAGTATTCTCTGACCACATGCCAGTATTGTTTGAGACAGTTTTTTCCTGTGATGTAGTTAAACTCCGCGCTGCTCCTCGACGTTGCCGTGATTTTAACCCTTCCATTGCTGGTCAATTCACGTCTGTTTTCACTAAGAACTGTATCATACCAGAGTCAAATGATTCACAGGAGTTTAGCTCATGGTTTCACTCCACTTGCCAAACTGTGATCGATACTGTGGCTCCGATGAAAACAAGGCAGCCTAAATCTAAAGTTGAGCCATGGCAAAATTATTTAGCTCGTAATATTAGGCGCGAATGCCGCAGGGCTGAACGCAAATGGAAAAAGGACAAACTGCATGTGTCCTATCAGATGTTAAAGGATTCCTGGCGTAATTATCAAGCAGCTATGAAAGAAGAGAAAAGGGAATATTTCTCTGACGTCATTCTGTCAAATTGTAATAAGACTCGTGTTTTGTTTAAGACTATTGACTTGGCCCTAAATGCTCAGCAAACTGTCTCATGCTGTTTGTGAAAATGTCCTTAAGTTTTTTTTAAATAAGGTAACATCCATTAGGGCTCAAATTCAACATTCTGCCTATGACCCCTCAGTCTCAGCTCTCTGTCCAGCTGTCTTTGACAAGTTTGAGCCTGTAACTTTGTCAGTTTTACAGAAGGTTGTTTTCCTCACTAATGGACTATCAGTTCTTGCAGTTATTAATAGTAGTCTGTCTTCAGGTGTGGTCCCTGATGATTTTATACATGCAGTAGTGCAACCTTTACTATAAAAAAAACGGGTCTCGATCCTGCGGATCTTGCTAATTTCAGACCTCTCTCCAAGCTAAATTTTATATAAAAAAAAATGTGTGCACGGTCAGTTAATGGCCTTTCTGGAAGAGCACAATATTCTTGATGTTTTCCAGTCTGGTTTTAAACCCCTGCATAGCACAGAAACAGTACTTTTAAAGGTTTTTAATTGTTGTCTTGTTATCTACTGACTGAGGTGATTTTGTCATTCTTGTGCTTCTCGATTTAACTGCTGCATTTGATACAGTGGACCATAACATTCTGGGCCCGTATTCATAAAGATTCTAAGAATCCTCTCAGAAAACTCTTAATTTAGCTTAAAAACTTTTACGGAGGAGTCTTAGCTTAAGAGCGATTAGGGACTGATCTGAGAGCAACTCTGAGCAAGGAAAAGACAAAAACTTTCATCT
>JAODTR010005591.1:0-11289 GCA_025399935.1 Amblyopsis rosae
TTCAAATGTTTTTAACTGTAAAGCACGTTGAGTTGCACATTGTGTATGAAAGGTGCTATACAAATAAAGTTCATTATATTATTATTATTATATATTATATATATTATTTTTATTCTCATTGACCATTGCAGTCTTCTTCTTCTTTTTCTTCTTCTTCTTGTTATTATTATTATTATTATTATTATTATTATTATTATTATTATATGCTAAAAGGAGCAGGGGGTTGACTGCATCCTCTTCATTCAGAAAATATTGTGCTTTGTAGTTGTAGTATATTGTAGTTTTCCAGGTCCACATATACTGTATTGTATGTGGCCAAAAAGGAGAACACAGAGAACTCATTGTTTGAGCCACGTGCATCCAGCCATCACATTTATTACATTGCATCAAATTACAATTTGATACATGGACATGTATGTATGTCCAGCTTTATTATTGTTATTATTGTAAGAAGGAGTGATACTCTTATTAATAGAATAACTGTCTTTTGAGATACTACAAAAATTAATATTTCCTCAAAATTGGACCAAAATATACCTTCACCTAAACACTACAGTCAATCCAGGAGAAACTATCTTTAACAGGCTGCATAGATTAGTATTCTCTCAAGACTAAAGTACCTTTTGTAGATGCTCCCCCCACCATACACACACACGCACACACACACTCACTGTCCATTCTGCAATCACCACCTTCTCTCGGCAGAACAATAAAACATGCATTAAACTGTCCACTAATCAGAAACCCAAATCCCTCAGAAGCCTAAGTGCACCAAATGTGTAGTTCTGTATCACTTTCTCTCTGATCAATAACAGTATATCACCAAGAATTTTAAATAATAACGATAATAATGGATAAATAACACCAACTCATAGACATCAAACTATCATCAGAACCCCCCACCCCCCCACCCTCTCTCGCCTTCATAAAAAGGTTAAAAAAGTATATTGACCATCAATACTGCCATTTTTGCCTGGTGGAAAGCCAATGACCTCTTACTTACAAATGTTCTCTGATATACCCCCATCTGGCATAACCCTACCATTAACAAAGAACCCATTATATTCCCCAAGTGGAGGGAATGAGAAGTAGCCCGGGAAACCTATTCACTGATGACATGTCTTGTTCATGACCTTCAACCTCCTTCAACACAAATACAATAGAAAGACAACTGCTATTTTCAATATAGCCAAATGAAAAACAGCATACATAATAAATTACGCATTCTTGTCAGCCCCCTCTATGATATATTGTATTACACAAATATACAGTATATAAATAATAACTATAATATATTATAACAAATGTAAATTAAAACCATTCCCATCCTACTGCCTAAAATGCAAATAGACCCCAATATATATATATTAAAATAGAAGACAAGCATTGAACAGACACAATGATTTTCATGCAGTCAGACTCTGCACATGTATTACAACATTCTGGTCAGAGGTCTTGAACTGTCTGAGATTCTCAGACTCACCCTCTATACACTTTATTGTCTAGATACCATCTCTGACTGACACTGTCAAGAACAGCTGGAGAGAGCAGACCTGTTTACAGGCAGGACGGAACCTCCACACAAATCACTGCTGTTTAAATGTATTCAGAAGTGAACAGTTTGTTCACAGCTCTCCTGTCTTCAATCTGAGGTATAGGCTATACGCCCATTTGATTGGCAATCTGAAGTCTATGTCCGTTAGAATGCAACAACTGGAAGCTTGTCCAGACCCCAAATTGAATTATGGAACTGGTTAAACTTGCTTGGAACATCCAGGCATTCTCGAGTACGCTTGCTAAATCCGTGCTCAAATCAAAGCAATATTCCTCTGTGCCCTCTGCGGCAGTGCCTCACACATTGAAACACATTGTGAAGGAAAGCGGAATATACGGCATTGTTGATACGAGTGATGTTCCCCACTTTGTTTATGTTCCTATTTACAGAGCCAGGGCTGTGTAGACGTATCAGATTATTTTTTCAACACGCACAGATAACGGTAAAATAGCAAAATGCCAGGAGATATTTGGTGAATTTGACTAAATGCGTATTTAGTCAATTAGTTTGTAATAGCTGACCATACCTTTAATGCTAGTGCATCTGGGAACTGCAGGCTATATTTAAAGGTACAGTATACTCCTTGGGCATAGTTGTAAACCCAATCAATGCATGTGGATGCAGAGAAAGGGGTACAAACTTGTGTGCCTAGCTAGAAGTGCTGAAAGAGGAATAGAGATTAATGCCAGTCAATAGTTTCAAACCAATCTACATTATGGTGACACTATTTCCAACCTGAGTCTAAAATAAATCAGTAAACGTGGCTCACACACTGGAAGATAGTATGATATCTTCTATGCAATGGAAACAATTGGAGAATGTTAATTGGAGGCTCCAAACACCATCATATTCGTTAAAATGCTAAATTAAACCGCTTGCATATATTTGTCCATCAGAAGGGTCTTGAAATGTTAATGAGCCCAGTTTCTGGATCATTGCAGCAGCTCCCTACTGCTTGGCTCAGACACTGGCTCCATCTCCCCAGAATTGCCTGAAGCAACATCCTCTTATTTGGTTTGTGGCTTACAGCACACACATACACACACGCGCGCACATGCACACGCACGCACACGCACACACACACACTAAGACACATGCACGCATGCACACGCACAGACATATGCGTACACACACATGCGCACACACTCACACAAGTGTAGAGGCGCTGGCACGCCCACAAATAACCCCATCCCGCCCTCCCATTACCAAGCCCTAGAGCAGTGAGGCAACAGACAGAGATCAATTTATGGCTAGTGTGGACACAAATAAGCAGGGGAACAATCCTCCACACGTCCACCCACTAGCATCGCCTACACATGCGTCCGGTGATGAACACTAACTGCCACAGCCATCATTCAACCCCACAAGGCTTATTGGCAGACCCTGTTAGACGCAACACAAATGGTGGGGTATAGGGTGGGGCGGGCTAAGGGCGGACGGCTAACGGGGGGGACACTTCTACCTCCCCCTCCCCCATTCTGTGGCTTCCACCACACGGGGAGGATACCAGACAGTGTAGGAGTATGTTTGTGCGTTCTGTTATAGTGTGAAATACAGCAACATAAAGAAAGTGATACAGTCCCAGTCCCCTCCCCCAACCATGTTTTTTTTGACAGATAATCACTTTTCTAAGCCATTTTACAGTATTTTCAGGTTGCTTTGAAAGCAATGCCCGAGTAAAAAAGTGTAATTATTACTGATATGTTAATATGTTTCCTAGTGCTGTGCACAGCTTGCAGGACTTAATGGAAGTTTAACAAAACAAAACAAATATCCTATTGTTTTTTTCCGACAAAGTGCTACTACCTACAAGCCCATGTTTTCACAATTTTGTATTGTTTTCTTCTTCAAAATAACTGCTTTTGCACAGCTCACATGTAAATTGCTTGTAAATGTATCATTTTCTATTTCTGTCTTTATTTTTAATGATTAGCGTGCACTCTGCAACATGAAAACACAGAGGACAAAAATTAACTCGACACGTGAAGGACACTGTTTTTCTTCCCTCTCAATCAAACAGACAAAAAAATAAATTCATATTTTGATTCACGCCCTCATTAGCCTTTTCACGCATTCTCTCTCTCGCTCTCTCTCTGTCTCCCCCGCTCTTTCACTCACTTGGTAACCTACTTCATACCCTCACCCAATCCTCCTTCTCCCCATTGTTTCTGTAATTCCTCTATATTTCTTCCCCCAAGCCGAGGTGCATTGTAAGGTGTAACCTTTTCCTGACCTCATGTGTCGAGTAAGTAGCATCTCCAAGCGCAGGTGGGCTGGAGTTATGCACACTGTTGATAGTCGAGGTGAAAGTTCAGTGCAGAGCACCCCGTTGACGTTTGCACACTATCCACATTTGTCCCCAGGCCTTATTCTTAACCATTAGGATCACACGCCGAGCCTGTATACGTTGCGTGTGTGTGCGTGTGTGTGGGGATTCTTCACAGGTTTAGCCCTTAGCTAGCTAGAGCTAATGATTATTGTCAGGCGGTGTTGCAGACAAAGCCGCTCATGCTATATGCTAATGGGGGAAAAAGGCTTGACAAAAGCTGTGGATCCTGCTTGTTTAATGTTGCTAGTGCCCTCGAGCCAGCACCCCCCGGGCGAACACGCATGCGCGTGCATCGGCTAATGCACGCGCATACACAAACACAGCAGTGAATACCTCTTGCTCTTTAATAATGCAGCGCTCCTCATATAGACAGATGAGGAGAAATGTTTCACAGCCATTGTTTGTAGACCTGCACATCTGTCTGTATTCCCCTGTGTGTGCGTGCGTGCGTGCTCGTGTGTGTGCGCGTGTGTGTGTGTGCGTGTGTGGGTGGGTGGGTGCTAAAATCCACAATGTAGCATCACAGGAATTAGTTTTCTTGATATAAATGATAATTGTTATTCCTGTAGTGGTCTTCATGTTATGTAGCAGTTGGCTCAATCCGTGTGTGTGCACACAAACCAATCTGCATACACGTGGATATAGTTAGACCTTCTCATATCTGTATGTATTGTGTAGCATTTGATTGACAGAAGAGATACAGTACAGTATATCCTAGATTAATGAAGGGTTGGGTGGACTGACAAACACAGAGTTTAGAACACATAAATTAATACTAGTCGGATCAGGACAGGCATTGTCAAATAACCATGTCAGTTCATATCAAAGAAAATGTACCAACATTTGTATGGTTGCTTGGCACCATGCATAACCCCTGGACACATGTATACATGATGAATCCAATATTATGTTCATTGTTGTTATTTTAGTTTGCGTGGTTTGTGTTTGAGTGTGCTTTCTGGAAGACCATTTTAATGTATTCTGCGGGCAAGCAATAGTTCTGGACAGGAGCACCAGAACAGAGATGTTAGTGTAGGCCTTGGACACACCTGTGTATGAATTGGTAGTGTGAAATGGTCAGACTTATGGATTTCTTTGGCCTCTCTCTTCCACATAAGCGACATGTGTTGTTGGACAGATACTTGCCCTTAGAGCACTGCAAAACCAAATTCACTTACCTTTTGTGAGGCTGCCTGCTTTGAAAATATGAGACCTTCATCCAGACTGAAAGCTTCCTTCTGCCTGTGGACTCACCCCTGCTCTCTCTCTCCCTCCCTTTTGCCTATCTTTCCATCCCCTTTCCTCTCTTCCTAATAGTTTCTTTAGTGACACACACACACACACACGCACACACACACGCACACACACACACAAACATCATGTGGTTATCTTTGCCTGTGTTCAGTAGTTAAAAACTGTTGACATATGTATACTCTGTGCCTTCTCTGGTTTTATTAGTTTATAGTTTTGTATTCTGGTGCATCCACATGGGACTATTTGTTATTCTGCTATAATTGCAGCGGGCCACAGAATGCTGTTTCCTTCACAGAACAATGCGCAAACACTAACAGCATGGGGCCGGATCGAGTGGAAATACACAAAGCAACCACAAGGGGACACTAAAGCGCCACAAAACAGTTTTCCAACCACTCCGTTTCTTTGTCTGCCTTTAATTGTATGCTACAGTATACAGTATACCTCCAACCAAAGCCAATTTATGGTATTTCTACACACCCATTCATGTGACAATTTCTGTTGAATACTCCAGAGAGTATAATTTCCTTTGACTCAGAGATCACAGATGTCAACAGTAAATGGTAAAAATGTAAATGCAGTTTTAGTGTTGTTTCATTGAAATGAAGATGCCTTTTTGTGGTGGCAGTTACATGTTTAAGGGAGAATTTGATATGCTCAAAGGTTGTATAAATTAAATGGGCACATGAGAAAAATTATGAATTACTTTGCAAAGCATGTCTTCACAGTTCACACAAGCACATACACGCATGCACAGATATTCTATAGATCACACCTTAATTTTCTATTGAAAAGTGACTGTAGGATATTACTGGTGTAGGATATATACAGTTTTTTGTAGTGCAATATGGACCTTGTGGCCTTTCAATGGAACTAATATTGAGTAAAAGTACATGAAAGCCTATTTGATGTTTGTGTGTGAGCATTTCATGTCAGTGCTTTGAGAGAGGAAGAAACAATATCAAAAGTATTTTAACTATTGATCTTCAGTGTGGGTATGCAGGTGTCTATATGGAATGGGCTACAATCTGGCCATTATGTGTAGTTTATAAAATAGTCTACCCACTCTTCTCAGATCATTTTCGATCGTGCTAATTGAAAATGCCAGCTCGAAAAGTCAGGGCCCATTGGAAAGAGTTAAGAGACCGGTTGGCATTAAGAAGACCTTTTTTTATTTATTCTTTTCATTTTTGCCCCAGGGAAATTCTACTGGGAGACCCTGCTTATTTTTGCTCTTGCTATCCTGTCCTTTTTCTGCACAGCCCCTTTATGTCTTGGGATAGGGTTTGGGTCATTAATATGATTTATAACCTCTTTCACCTTTAGCTGTCCATCCTTGCCACAAGTCAGTTTCATTTTTTTAAATGTCGTACTGGGTTAAGGGATCTGAGCGGACGTGGGGATCTTTCCGTGACTGATTTCTGCGCGGAAGTATCTCTCTCTCTCTCTCTCTCTCCCCCTCTTGCTCTCTCTCTCTGCACTCAGTGTGTATTTTCTGCAGTCCCACGGGGGACACGCCCCCCCCCCCCCCCATTAATCCACCATTAGGTGCCAGAGAGAGCCACAACTGGCTGCCTACTGGTGTGTGTGCGCGCGCGCGCGCGTGTGTGTGTGTGTGTGTGTGTACCCGCGCACGGCTCAAATCTAATTATTCTCTGTCTTCCTCAGATTCAGTAGTAGATCCTGTGTCGCTACCATAGGTTGCTCGCTACACACTGGTGTCTTACGGATGCTCCAATCTCTCTCTTTCTCTCTCTACATCTCTCTCTTTCTGCCTCTCTCTAGCATCCTTCTAACTACATCTTCCTACCCCTCCTTTTTTCTCTCTCTCTCCTCCTCTTTCCTCCCTCCCCCGGCCACCCACCCACCGCGATCTCCATCCATATTCCTCTTTCTCCTCTCTATCACACTCTCACACACGCCGCGCCACGCCACACGCGCAACAACGCTCTCTCTCTCTCTGCGGCTTCTTCCGCTCTCACTCTGATTTTCTTTTTGTCTCTCTCTCTCTCCCTCTCTCTCTATCTCTCTCTCCCCCCTCTCTCTTTCTTACACACGCACACGCACTGACTTTCTCTCGCATTCTTCCTCTGCACCTTTTTCCTGCTTCTCTGGCTCTCGAATCAGACGCTCGCGCCTGCTCCAGTCCCATCTTTCGCTCCGTCACTTGCTCTCTCTCGTCCTCAAGCGCGCAACAACTGGCTTCACTCATCGATGCGGCGCGAGGCAAAACGGATAGAGGAAAAGGAGCTGAACGAAGGGGAGAGTACAGGAGAGGAGAGGAGGGGTTCGTTGTTAAACATCCCTCCCCTGCCGGTTACAAACCCCCTACCTTGTGCCTCCGTCAGCATCCACCTGCACCCCCGTAGGCTCGCGGTGTGTCGGGCGGGAAGCTCCGCGAGAGCTCATACACCCTGCTGTATCCCACCATTCACCTCCTCGCTCGTGCCGCCACAAGTCCATTCCACCCAGCCTGGACCCCCCCCCCCCCCCCCTTCCCCCGTTCAGCAAGGCGGCCCCCCACCGGGCGGGGGCGTGCGGTTACAGGGGTGGGGGGTGGGGGGGTGGGGGTCGTCGGTGAGGCGATGGGCGGGTGATGGGAGGGGGGCTCGGAGGAGAGAGGAGGCAACACCCTGGGTTATAGCGGAGAGCCCACCGGACCAGAGGAAGATAAGAGGAGAGGAGAAGGAGAGGGGAGAGAAAGGGTAAGAGCTGGACCTGTGACTATTTTTACATTTCCCCCTAAAATTAAAAAAAAATTTCTTGTTCAATCATCTTCACAGGAACAATGTCTCCTGTGTACATTTTTTACACATTTAATTAATTTTGACCTTTTTTTTTCTTCCTTTTTTTGGTCCAAGACACCAAGAAGAAAATCCCGGAATCTTCTGCATCGATTTTCCTCAATGTGTGTGTATGCGTGTTCTCTAAAATGTTTGTCCTCTTATGGTTGCATATTTCGAAGTGTGTGTTTTAATGTGTGTGTGAAAAAGAGAGTTCAGAGTGTGTGTTTCGTTTCATCATCACAACCTGTTTATTCTCGACATTATCATATTCATGGACCTTGTGAGCAATTAAATTGCAATCAGCGTAATGGTGTGAGTGTGTATGTGTATGTGTGTGTGTTTGTGGAGCAACATGCCTGTGTGTCGATTGGGATAGAAGATGTGTTGTGGGAATGTTGATAGAAGCAGGAGAAGTAAAAAATAAGTAATATTATATAAAAAATATTTCAGAAATAAATTCTGAAAATGTCATAAATACATCGTATACTTCCAGCTAAATTTCATGGTCTTTTGCGCATTCCAGCAACACGTTAGTGGGTTGGTCAGTCGGCTGACTGGTTATTGTTGTCATGAATTTGGAAGTATGGTTGGCTGGAGCATCATGCTTGGCGAGAGGGGAGAATTCCTGCTAACCAGGAGAATGCCTGGTCTTTTGATGTTGCTGGCTTTGAAAGGTAATCTGATGAGCCTCCAGGGTGGCTTCAACTGACAAATCGATGGTACTGAACCGGGTACAATATAGCGTGTGTGTGTGTGTGTGTGTGTGTGTGTGTGTGTCTGTGTGTGTGTGCGCGCATGGGGTGTATATGAGCAATATAATCTAGAGGTTCTAAACAGGCTCTGACTCTTTTTTAAACTGGGGAGTCCAAAAAGTTGATAATACTTGCAACCTGTGTGCATGATAGTGGTGAGATTTGAAGATGTCTTGGTGCATTAACAGATTGGAAGAAGAAGCATTTGCATTTTAGAAAATATCAAAAAGATTGTTCCTATCCAGGGGGTCCTGGCCCACACATTGAGACCACTGATCTACATTTTCTTATTACAGATGGCCTGAGTCGAGGATACGCATTTGCCTGTGTTTTATGGTTATGTCTGAGGGTGGTAAATGCTCTCAGAAGCTCAGGGTGTATGTGTGAGTGCGCATGCGTGATTTTGGGGGATGCCTTCCAGATTTTGGTTAAGGATTTGTCCTGTGTGTGTGTGTGTGTGTGTGTGTGTGTGTGTGTGTGTTGTCGATGACGCTGCAGGCAGCTTCTCCAGTGTTAGCAAGCAGGCCAAATGGTTCAGGCTGCTAGGCTGAGTGGAGAAAGGATGGTTGGAGTGGTGCTATTGTGGAAATCTGTGCCTCAGTAAAGATGGTCCTTACAAGAGGAAAAGAGAGAAAATAGACCTCTCTTGGATTAGCATCTAATTTGTTTTGCTGTCCTCCGTTCCTCTGTTCATTTGTTACACTCTTAGCGCTCCCACCCCCCATCTCTCTCTCTCTCTCTCTTTCTCTCCCTCCCCCATCTCTCTCTCTCTCTCCAGCTCTCTCTCTCTTTCTCTCTCTCCTTTTGCATTTTCCTCTTTCTCGTTGGTCGAGCAGTAAAGGCAGAATTCCCAGTCCTGTGTTAGACGAGGAACAGTGAGACGGGACTGTTAGACTGTCTGCTGTCTATATCTGGGATTACATTTTTTTAAACCTCTGTGTTAACTATATTTAAGTTGGTATGGTTATTTACGTGCCTTTCCTTAAAAATATAAAATTAACCTGTAGTTTCTATTGCCGCCTTATTGTAAATTGACTAAGGTGTGGCATTGAGTCATTTCCTGGCTGGAGTTGTATTGCACTGGAGATCTTTTCCTTATCACCGCATTGGTTTTTAGTTTGTGAAATATCCATTCCTACTCATGCATTTGTTCATAAATTATAATTCATAAATTATTAATTTAGTTTCAGCCTTTACGTCCATGGAACACTCACAAATTATGCTGTTCTTTTTTAAACCAAGCCACCGGCTTAGTAATTGTAAATATTGATTAAAGAAAATAGATCAATGAAATTATTTGGATGGGTTCAGCTTTACCACTGGCATTTTGTATTCCACATTAATTAGAACTGAACAGAATGAATTTGCTTTAACTTTTCATACATAATTCAAGCTCTCACTACGGCATTTAGACTCATTGCTTTAATTTGGGTTTTGGGGGGGACATGAATACGCAATGATTGCTAAATTAACATTTCTGAAAGGCACTTGTGAAGACCCCTACCGTAGAGGATTTGAGTCAAACACAAATCCGGCAGATGCCACTCAAACCTGCATAGATTGCATACACCGATTTTAGAAGCCAATATACGTTACATGGAGTGTTCACCATTCATACTGCACAGTTAACATATAGCAATATATTTGTAAAAGGACAGCTTTGCAGTAGTGGAAGAATGATGCAACGTGGCATAACCTGGACTGCTGTTTGCTGTTTATTTCCACACAGTCCAGCCAATGACTTCTCTGCATGTGTTGAATTTGCCCTCCTGTTGTTCAATCTATGTGTTGTAGCTGTGTACACTAATGGAGTGTACAGAGCTTCTGTCATGCCTGCTGTCCCCATGGGCAGGGTGAGGGAGGGGGGATTGGTTGGGCCTATGAGCTCCCAGTGCCTGACCCCCTCCCCCCCTTTTCCCTTCTGACCCCTCCTCCCCCTGTGGTCCCCCCCCCATCCCCGCAGATCTCATTACGACCCCTGGATACCATCGATCTAAAGCAAGGACGGACCTCTTCCGGGGTCCTAGAGGCCCAGCAGTCACCTGTCAGTTGCCAAGGTAAGAGGCTTCCCGTGGGGGATTCTTGCCATTTATGCCCACCAGCCTTCACCCCAGAGCTCCTTCCCTTTCTAACGCTGTCACGCCAGACCACTTGTTGTAGACGGTGACTGTGACGAGTGAGAGAGAAGACGTTGACAGTGAGAGAGAGAGAGAGAGAGAGAGAGAGAGAGAGAGAGAGAGAGAGAGAGAGAGAGAGAGAGTCTGATCTGATAAGATAGCTTTGGCGTTTCTATTTTAGCTTTCCCTCTCTCTCTTTCTCTCTCTCTCACTCTCCCTCCACCGTCTCTTACTATCTCCTACTCTCTCTCCCTCTCTCTCCCTCTCTCTCCCTCTCTCACACTCTCTCTCTCTGCCTACCCCCCGTCTCTCTCCTTTTAATTATTACATTTTCCGCCCTGGGCACACGCTGGCTTGGATTGAAAATGCACTCTTCTCAATTTCTCGTTTGCAGAGGAGGTCTTCAATCAATGCTACTGGTCTGGGGGGGGGGGGGGGGGGGGGGGGGGGGGGGGGGGGGGGGGGGGGGGGGGGGGGGGGGGGGGGGGGGGGGGGG
>JAODTR010005592.1:5000-11288 GCA_025399935.1 Amblyopsis rosae
AAAATAACAAGTGCAGTGCTATATACAGATGCAATGCTATATTCATTTGACGCGCGGATGTCGTAATATTCAATGTTGGCTGCAGATGGATTCAAATATAATACACAGACCCTGCCTTTGGTGTGACTATAGTGTGTATGTGTCAGCTTGTATAATTTACATTCAAATGGAAAAGAGATTGATAGCAGAATTGTGCTGTATTATATCTGTATATGGGACATGCAGGGTCTTTGTGGAAGGTTGTCTTTATCTACTTCTTTTTTTTTTTTGTAGATACCAATGAGTGTTAATGTTTCCTCCACTCAAAACGTCCTGCTCTGTGGCTTCTTCAGCGACGGCTGTGATAGTCGACGGGCCTAGAAATGTCCTGGAAGAAGTGAAGAACGCTATTGGACTGTCCTGCCATTTTAGCAGGACAGTCTAATAGCGAGAAGATATGTTTGCCTTGCCATGTGTCTACCTACAGTGCATCTGTGCAGTTAAGCCAGGACAACTGTGGAACTATACTTATATTTTGGAAGTGAAGGAATGTGGTGTACAGTATAAGCCCTGTCACTCAGGGGGGGCCCTACACCATAGTGTAGCTTGAGGCAAATTCAAGCAGGTGGGATAGCGGTGGCGGGAAACGAGCACAAGCAGGCCTGCGGCGAACTTCAATGTCTGCCATTTTGTGACAGATTACTGCACATAACAGCAGGTTTAATGGACTCTCCTTACTATTAGAAGGAAGCACTTTTGTATTTATGGGAGTGTGACTTAAGGCTTTCATGGTTAGCATATGTCCATCCAAATCTTTGGATGGTGGCGGCTTAAAGAGGAGACAAAGGCAACATCCCCGTTGTATGAAGACGGAGACATACACTTTTCGACCAGTGTCGTCTTTACTTCTGCAAGAGCCTTAAGACACACCTCTTCAGAATCCACCTCAGCACCTTGAACACACACTGACCTCACACTATGACCATAGCACTCATACTAACTACTTACTAACTAACTACAGTAACTACAAAAAACACTTTCCTGCTACTGTATGTTGTTTTTCAGAATTCATGTTGGTGAATTGCACATGAAAAAACTTCCAGAAATTGTAAAATGTTATGTTTTCCAATGCAGATTAGGGAATCTCTCTCCCTCCCCTTTTGTGAAGTAGAAAAGGGGCAGAGCCAGATACATCATGAATGTGGAGAGAGAGACTAGCCTTTGGCAACAAAACAAATGAGCAAACACACCTAGGCTATATACTGTATTCTCTTATCTCATTTATTTTGCACTGAACATTTTGAGAAAAGAAATACATTGAAGGTTTTTTAAAGAAAATCATCAGACCCTCTGCTTCTTGTTTCACAAGAAATGATTTCTGTGCCACTGTCAAATTAGCAATTGTGTGTGTGCACGTGTGTGCACGCACGCATGCATGTGTGTGTGTGTATATGTATGTATGTATGTATGTATGTATGTATATATATATATATATATATATATATATATGATTTTCTGTCACGTTGGGTTTGTACCTGTGAGTCGTGAGGAAAATGAGAGGCCGGGGGTGAAACCATCTGTTAGCGAAACACAAAGGACACATGGCACGTATAGATGCGCGGGCGAGAATGTGCACATAGCAAAGTGCATTGATCTTGTAGCTGTTTGTGTTTGGTCCTTTGCATGTCTCATGACACCGTGTGTACTATATACAGTGTCTTGACATTTAAAGGTCCCTGGTTGTGAAATGGTAGCTTTTCCATTTGCTTGTTTAGTTGTCCGGTGGGGCAATATTTTAAATCTATCTAATATATAATTTAGCCAAAATGTTTCTTTGAAAAAATAAATATATAAAAACAGCTTTGGCCACAGGTGTGACCCCAGGTGAATATCCTTGTGCAACATTATTTCTCTGACATCATATTTTACCTCATGCCACTCCCAGTCAGCTGTAGGTATGTCGGGAGAGTGAAGCCACTGTACTAACTCCCATTAGGAGTCTGTTAGCAGTCTGTCCATTCACGTTGTAGTGCGAGTCCTGCGTGAGCCGTAGGTGAAGGGCAGCGTGCCATTCAACACTGCAAGTATGCTGAGGCCTTTACCCTCCCTGACGTGCCTACAACCGAAGCTAGCTGGTTTTAGCCTGGTTGCTAGCGGGACATGTTAATGTGTGCATGTTTAATAACATCTATTCTGAATAAATGCGACGCTGCATGTAAACACCAGACCCGATTAGATGACATCCCTTGTAAACAGATAAACCCAAAATCTTCAATCGGAAGGATTCCATTTGTAAAGGCAAAAAAACCCAGCTAGTGATTGATTCTAGTGGTACTTGGACACGCCAATGGACAAGCTGCTCTGCGATACAGGGTAATTACGCTCACCAGCACAAATGTGTCAGTGGCAATACATGTAGTGTTAAGACGTCGTTGAAGTCATGCTGATCTTGAGAGACAGAGTGGCTGTAGTTCCCACCATTACTGACGTCCTTCTCTTTGGGGTTGATGTTCAGGCACATGCACCTTCTGATTAGTGAAAGATGATGGTGGTCAAGATCCAACAACATAACTGCAACGTGTCAGCAGACCATTAGGAAATAGAGAAGTTGCAAGTATGTAGCAGTCTTCTAGTCGGGCTCTGAGGTCCTCCGCCCAAAGCCTTTTAATTGTCCCCAGAGACTAATTTTAAAACAAGAGGTGATTGTTTTCGATTTGTGACTGCTGCCTATGAAAGGTGCTACAAATACTTTTTACTTACTTACTTACTTACTTACTTACTTATTATGTACTGTATGTATGTGTGTGTGTCTGCGTAGCATAGGCGTTGACGCCAGAGTGTAGGTGGGTGTGCTGGATCAGGGGAAATGAGTTCTCCAGCCGGGCTGATATCATCAGCATGCTCCACTTCTGGCCTTAGACCAGCGCTCCTCACAATGCTAACAAGGTTTTAATCTCCTCCCTGGAGCCTTTCCAGGCCCCGACAACGATATTTGATTATAGGAAGGGAGGGTAAGGAGGTTTCTTTTTCATGTATGCTAATGTGTGCTTGCAACCCAAACTTGCTATAGATTAGTGATGTGGATGTACAATGCAGTTTAGAAGGTATTCTAAAATAAACGCTGTACTACTGTGAACCTAATTACTTGTATTACATGTCATTCCTTGGCTTAGATTTGTGGCTGTGGATAAACCTAAGAATAAGATAATTGACAGATGTACTGTGTTAATATTTGCTTGAAGAAACATGATGAACCAAGTATATTTCCACTAAAAGCCCATTATCTGTTATTGTGGAATTGAAGTGTACCGTAGAGTAATCAGGGGTTCCACTGCACTTCGGTTTTGAGACCCAGTATCAGAAATAATAGTGGTTTTATTACATTGATATTGTTTTTCACACAGTACAGTCGGTTTTTGTTCACATCATGAAAAGAACCAAAACAAATGGCTGTTTAGGCTCAAGTGACACATATCAGACATTTTCTGTCTTGGTTTCATATTAAATACTACCTCAAAAGGATGAAAATGCAACTTGTTTATATAGGTGAAGAGTCTGGTAATGGTAATCTAAAGGCTGATACACAGATCCACTGTTGTTGTCTGGTACAAGGCTATTTACAGCCAGACCACAACTTCCATTCTGTCAGTGTGTGATCATGCACACGCATGCACGCACGCACGCACAAAAATGCCAACAATATAGGCCTGTACTGTATGTATATACTGTGTGTATATATAGTATGCCTAACGCTTACACAGCTAATGGCTTATGCATTGTCCACACACATACACAGAGACATACTCAGACACTCAACCGGTTTTATGTAAGCTTGTGCCACAGAGATGAATGGTACCATTACTGGAATACAGGATATGCTGTGTAGAGTGTAACTGCACAAACGCAGACCCATTGAAGCTGGCGTCAATACAATGAATTGTGTCAGTGAAGGGGAAGTTTTGCGTTAAGTAATAAACCACTGCTCCCATAAAGGAAAAACAAACTTTCCCTTCACGCCAATGTCACGTATAGATCTAGATCTTAGCAAACATGCACTCGTGTACGCGCGCACGCTCCCTTACACACTGTGTTTGGCCGTTGTTGATGCGTGTTGTATATGGGTAATAAATGGGACAGGCTGGCTGTCTCCCAGGGACAATGGAGATGATCACCATCTGTCAGGCGATAACAAAGAACCAAGCGACCACAGGAAAGCTTGTGGGACGTGGAAAAACACACGTGGCTCCTGTTTGTTTGTGTGTGTGTGTGTGTGTGTGTGTGTTCAGGCGCGTTCATGTGCGATCTCTACAGTCGATGTTCTTACAATTTGTCATTGGAGCGCTTAGACGAGAGCGTACTTCACCGAGCGGCGCTACAAAAATGTGTGTCTATAATGGGAATGTGCTACTGTGATGATAAATGTCTGCACATTATTCTCTATTTCTCTCTCACAAACACACGCCGTCATACACAGGCACAGGCATTCATGCGGAGGTGAGAGAAACGTCTTCCTTTGGCATAATCCACTACTGCCATTTCACAAGCCGCCTTGGCCAACTATATTTAGCCAAGAAGTGTGATTGTGCCAGGCCATTGCCACAGCTATAAGTTAATTAAGATCTGTCGAAATGCCTGTGTGGCGTTATAACTGTTATATATTTTTACGTCACTGTTTCGCTGTGTTGTTGGTTTCATTGCATTAGGCATACTGTTAGGCATGCATTTTGCTTTAATGTTTTATTTTTATGGGCTGTAGTTTATAGTGCTTAAATAGTTAATAAGGCAATACAGTATGTGATGTGAAAAAAATTAATTGGAAGGTTCCAACTGTTGGCAAAAGTGAAGCACTGGAGTGCAAAAAAAATTGCATTATAGTAGTGCAATAAATAAGCTTGTGTAGGTCTATCGTTCCCACTGAGTGAATGTAGGTACAGTAGTATTACACACACCCATTTGGCATCAAAACAAGCTAAAAGCACTTTCCATATCCAGTGAATAATTAATAAATTTTCTCAGAAAGGTCTACCATGTACAGTAATTGTTATATGCTAGTTGGCGGAATAGTGGCCCTTGACAATAAGCCATTCTTTGTCCCTGTCCAAAATAATATTTCCATTTTTGCTGCTGGCTTTTCTATTAGGGTATGGTGAATGCTAAGGTTTATCTGTAACCTGAGTGTGTTTGGCTCCATCTGTACTCAAGTGAACTGATGTTCTCTCATCCAAGACAGACAAGAGGACAGTCCTGAACCATCTGGGCCCAATATTCATGGACGTCTGTGTGTGTTAATTCATCGTACCTTTAAATAGAAACACTCTCCCCGCTCAATGACCAATTCAGGGATCCTTTGGGGAAACATTTAAACACACATTATTAACCCTCAGGTTAACACTTGTGAAGTTACATATATTTGACTAATTAACAACTCAGTAATTTTGCAATTTGTAATATAGCGTTATCAATGTTTCATGCATGGGCTGCATCAAATGACTTATAAGCACAATATTCCTCCAGTATATCTGATTAGAATACCGGTACAAATGTATATTTGTCTTACACTTGTCCAAGTAACACCCAATCCCAAAAACCAATGATCTCTGTAGATATAAACTGTAATCCTGTTATCTATCTTATCATTTAGTAGTAGTAATTAGTATCATTAATCTAGAACTGCACATACAACAGGACGGAGAAACAAACACAGCACATTGGTAATACCGTACAGCTGCCATGCCATGCACAGAGCTGAACTGGACAGCTGGTAAGACTTTCTTCTCCCCGTTTATTTGAGGTGGCTTGGCTTGGCAGCTTCTGTCCAGGTAGCCCACACCGCAGGCTGTGAAACGCTGATGTTATCCATTCATGTGGAAAAAAAGCCTTTTCATGTGAAGAGGAAGGGCAAGTTCTTGGCGTGGCAACCTACCATGAGTCCCGGCTGGTATCTTCACCACAAAAGCGAGTGGAGAGAGCGGGTCTGAAATGGGTGGCTTTAATGTTGTCCAAGTGGGTGAGATTGTATTATAAGGGAAAAGGTCATATTTGGTTTTCATAAGTGTGTTTTTGTGTGGATAAAATGTGCTAAGTCTAAATCATGTATTGACAATAATAGAAACGGGGACAATGAGCATTGAGCTGTAGCTTTGCGGAAACCTCCAACCTTATAAATAGTATTGAAAATAGTATAAAAAAACAGTGTTATATAAATATCGGGCAACACGATATCTATTCTATCCTCCTATGGGCCCACCACTCGTGGGAGGAACCATAGGGGTCGGGTGCGCTGTCAAACGGGTGGCAGCGAAGGTCAGG
>JAODTR010005593.1:0-11286 GCA_025399935.1 Amblyopsis rosae
ATGATAAAATATCAGATTCCATGTGATTTGTGCTGTTCACACTGCTCTGAAAAGATCAGACCTGAGTCACTTCGGGGTGAAAAAATCGGATTTGGGTCAGATTGGTGTGCAGTGTGAACGTAGCCTTAGACACATCCATCTGGGGAGCCGTTCATTGAAACAAATTAATACTTTGCATGTGATTGGACGAACCTGTGAACCAGCAGTCTGTTGTTATCCACTCTTGCAGTAGAACAGTCGGGAGAAGAGTGAAAACATATTGTCCAATGAGAGAAGCCTTTGCTTTTCTAATAAATTCTAATAAAACTGATGCTATATTTATTATTTCTAGGCATTTTCTTTGTTTTCAAGTCGCCTACGTCACACCTAAACCACGCCCGTAGCTAAACTACGACACTGATTGGCAACACACTAGGTTTACCGGCCTGAATCAACTAGATTTCCAAGCTCTCTAGACTGATTCTCAGTCAAACTGAAAGCTTGTGAGATCAGGATTGTCTCGCAAGTCTATCTTAATGTACCTCTTGAAAGCAACTTGGATTTGAACAGTATTCTGTGGTCAGGATCTTTTACATTTGTCTCTGAAAATGAAATGTTTCATATCTTGAGACCCACCCATGAAATAGATTTTACTGAAAGCATACAACAAATACTTTATTTATTGAATTATGATTAACAATCAGATTAAACATTAACATTATTTTATGCACACAAAAAGCATCTTGATTTTAAACCACAAATTTAAAGGACCCATTCTATGAAAACCAAGTATTTCTAGTGGAAATGGAATGAAATAATATAGATTAATAGAAATAATAGATTACTGCACACAGTTTGTTTGATAACGCCCCTCTGAGGATATGGCCAGTTACGTATTATACAAGGCAAGAAACTGATGTTGATCGCCAGTACACAAACTGTAAGTAAAAGTTTAATGTTGATGCAGATGACCAAATCTGTAAATCTAGTTTTTGATACAGTAACTGGTAGGCCACCATAGCATAAAAATTACTCTGCAGGACAGGCATATTATCAAGAGTGATGCACTGTGCATATCAATAACTACATGAGATTAATATAGATTATTGTTCCGAAACAGATAAACAGATTAGAAATAGGCTGCTTAAATAATGTTGTGTTGATTTACTAATTAACCTAAACCTTGCTCATTGATGAAGACGCACTCGCGTGTCATACCGACATTGTATCCCCTGCCGAAAACAGACTGCCGCATTTGGTACCGTAAGTAATTAGCCTAATGCTTTTATCTGGGTCAGTGATCGGTCATATCATACAAAACATTTAACATTATGTCCGTGATAATAACATAGATAGAATATGTCTTTGTTTAACTTTAACGTTTCTTGTTTAACGGAATATCACTTTGTGTTGTTGTTAGCAGCTAGCCACCTATCTATCATAACCCTGTACCGTAGTGGCAAGAACGACTGCGGTTTCGTGCTATGTAACCCTTCATTCATTAAATATGTGCTTATTGGGTACATGGCTGTTTAGCGGGCAAGGATGGCTGCGATGTTGTGCTGAGGTATAATTTAATATTAATTATTAAAATAATGTGCTTAGTAGATACATGGCTGGTTATCAAATCATACCATCCTTGTTACTTCACAGCTGCTGACAACTAACTACATTCTAGTTCCTGTATCCTTTACTGTAGTCTAGATGTCGAGGTGGATTTAATGTGTAATATAAACACCTTGAAAACACTGCTGAAAATAAATGAATGTGGTTCAAAACCCATAAAACTATGTTCAAAACGTGTTTGAGTACTAGCAGTAAAGCAGTCGTAGCCTCACGTCAACACAGATACGTGGAAGTCGGGGCGGGTGGGCAGCGGCTTTTTATAGTTAAAGCAACAGTCACTGAGTTGTGATCATGATTTTCCACATAATGTAGGTGGTATTTTCACCTAAGCTGGTCAACTACATTGCTTTGAGAAGGCAATGAACTGTGTCAACAAGTGAAAAGGAGCATGAAATGACTCCTTTAAGATTTCACATTTTTCTGCATTGATTTAACAGATTGATATTTGTACTGATTTATTTCACCACATTGGCAGAATTAATATTGTTATATTACGCTAGAATATGTTAGGTTATTGTTGGTTTCACTACACGCTGTAATGTTTCTTTACACATGCTGGTATAATTGGTCTAACCTAGATCTGATTGTAGACGATATTTACTGTACATGTTCAACTTCCCACCATCTTGTCTTTTTATGTGGCACATACAATGTGACAGTAGTGAATAATACATCAAGGAAATGAATACATACTGTAAACCTACAACATGTCATGGTTAATACGTTAACCTTGAACATGCCCGCGTAGCAGCAGCAGTAGTACATGATGCCAAGCATGTTTATCCATGGCCTGTCAGAACCCTTTCTTACCATTTACTGTCAGCAGTGTACTTCAATCTAATTCCCTCAAACTGCCTGTCTCGCACATCAAGCCTTAGCTCACCTTACTCTACCCTGTCTGCTCTCTCTCTCCCCACCCCCACCCCCCACCATGCTCCTGGTGGTGGTGTTGTTTGTAAAGCATTCTAATTTATAACGGGGCAGAGTGGATTTAATTTCAGTGCGCGGGGGCTCGCCAGTAGGGCGCCAGGCTGCAATCAGGGCGAATCAGCAGCCCTGCGCACACACACACACACACACACACACGTGCACAGACCCCCACACAGAGCAGGGTCGAATGGAAAGTATTATCAGTGGCTGCAAACGGACAATGTTTCTCCTCACCCAAGTCCCTGGATGCTCCTTGGCTGCTCCCTCGCTATACGTTGGACTTGTACTGCAGTGGCTAGCCCCCACCACAGCCCTTTGCTGTCTCCCTGTGTGGGGTATGTTCTGTTTGTGTCTGGCTTGCATTAAGCCGCTCCCCTCATTGTCTCATTATTATTAGTTACTGTATCTGTTTGTTAGGGGACGAGATGAGGGGGCCGTCTCCCTTGACTCCTGAGGTCAGACAAAGTTCACATCACAGAATCATGAGCCATCAGATATTACTTCCAAACATGTATGAATCCTCATTCAGATAGCCTTCTCTATCTGCCATGGGGGAGACTATTTTTCCCCCACCGTTCCCATTTGCCAGTTGTAATTTCCCGTTCATAAATCCTGAGTCTTTGGCAAACTGTGCCAGACGCTAGGATGCTACTTCCGTTGCAGAAGGTCAGCCACGGAACATGAGGAAACGAGAGAGGAGAGTTGTTGCTCTCTTTATAGAGCAGAGGAACGTCAGTCTCATGACCCTGAAGAGGTGGCCCCATGTATGCTAGCCGAATTCAGGAAAACAAAACTTTTGACAATATAGTATAAATGTATATATGTATATACTATGAATATAGTATAATGTACTGTATAAAATACACAACAAAACTACTTTTGTTAACCTCTACTTTGCGACCAATTGTGTGATGGTGGTCATACATGTTTTCTCCCACTGTCTTTCCAATAGTTTCCAATCAGAAGGCAAGCTCTTTGGCTAACACTGAATATTGTACAGTACACCTGCCTGTAATGTTGGCACAGAGCTTTCATTTTGAACAACTGCATAGCTAGTGTGTGTGTATCACATGGATAGCTGAGCATAGTTAGCCTGGCTTGGCTACTACTATAGTTTGCTTTATCCTCCGGGATGCAAATTGAATCCCAGGCTTCATCAAGCATGTTGTTCTATTACTGTTGTTATATTAGGATGATTGGACATCTGTTGTGGAGGTGCTATAAACTGTACACGCCAGTCCAACATCCAATAGGACTCAGACAGCCTCAGCCAGCACCTTTTATTGACAGACAGTGACCACACACCCCCACCCACACACCCCCACACACACAGTATAAACGTATGTCCACTCAATCCTGGGTGATGATGAATATGAAATAAGCATGTAATAAGTACTGTTCTCGGTGTGTGTTAGCATTGGATGTCTGGTGCACATGTGCATGTTTACTTAAACTGGAGCACAGAAATGCTGTTTACAAAAGGGAACTCGACACCATCTTTCTCCATTTAGCATAATTAATACCCTGCATTTTCCACCCCGGCTTGGATTTGCTAGCCTTTCTCTAACCCCCACTAACGACTACTTGAAATGCCTTTTGGGCCAAAAAGAATAACACGCACACACACGCTTAAACAAAGTTTTAGCATCAAAAACGTCACAATTAGCTCATTTATATTTTCTGGACATTTTCAAACCACATGAAATGTAAAAGGAAACAGGTAATTTCTCTCCCTCCGTTCATTCCTCCTGATCCCCTCACCTAACCCACCAATCTCTGCGTTTTGTGGTCCAGTGGCAAAAGTTCAACGGCAGGGCTTATTTCATCAGTACTGCAAAAAGCTATTTTATTAGTAAATATCTGTCCTAGA
This sequence comes from Amblyopsis rosae, assembly GCA_025399935.1. Classification (NCBI taxonomy): domain Eukaryota; kingdom Metazoa; phylum Chordata; class Actinopteri; order Percopsiformes; family Amblyopsidae; genus Amblyopsis; species Amblyopsis rosae. Next base: position 4,406 of record JAODTR010005593.1, read on the forward strand.
CCCCCTTTACCCTGTAACCACCAGCGGTGCACTCACAAATAAAATGTACGTTGCTATTACTCCGTTTGAAGTTTGGCATATATTTATGACTAGCCTGGGTTGTTTGAGTTGAATGATATTCCTTCAAGTGTATCCATCTTAAGAACCTCTAAGTCAAGAGAAGCGGTGATAGAGACAGATTGTAAAAAGATTAGAAGAGCTTGTACTCTGGACATGAGGTTTGCAGGGAAAAGAAAAGACATTGGTTGCGGTCGAGCTTCAATGCAAGGATTTACTGAGCTAGTTGTGTGGAGGTAAAACAAGAATGATCAATGTGTCTGTCAGCTATGCTGTGTAGAGCATGTGAAAGTGTGTCAGTCCTAAACCAGTCATATACACACACCTCATCCCCCTACAGATGTACTCATATTAGAAAAAGTGATTCATTAATCAGGGAGGCGCTCTCATCCAATCACAATTGAGCGTTTTTCTTTTTTTGTCAACCGCGTTGCAGATTGGGGCTGCCGAAATCACTTCTCTGCGCACAGAACGAAACCTAATGACCTTGGTTGCCTTGCCAACCTTTTAAAGACCATGTATCTGAGTGTGTTTGTGTGTGCGTGGGTCTGTCTGCAATACTAATGGCTGTACAGTTGTAGTTGTTTCATTTAAGTCAGAGTTATGAAGTGTGAGGGAGCCCTCTTAGGATTTTGAACCTCGCTTGGCAGCGGTTAGGACACATAACTTTTTTTGCTCTCTTACACACACGTGCGCACACACACGCGCACACACACACATACACGCCTGCGTGCATGCACACTTGAATTAGGCCGGGCAGGCCATGGCCTTTATACATGAGCTATACTCAAATTTAATCAAAAGCCCTAATGGGCTCTGTGTGGGACGTTCCCTTCTCTTTAAGCATGTGTGTGCGTGTTTGTGTAGGGCCCCTGCAAGCAACAGCGGTTGATTGGAGGGCACATGTGCGATGTGACTGAGAGATCAAACACACACACGCACACACACACACACACACACTTGATGATGTGAGAGAGGAGGGGTTCTTGCCTTTCTCTGCTGCTGATCAAGGTTGGCTTGTTCTTGCTTCATTAGATATGACAGTGGGAAACACAAAGTGCAACATACGTGTACACACGCCCTTTGTAGACTGAGTTCATTCTGATCATGGGGGATTTTCTTTTGCAGTTCATTTTGGTGTGATTATTCAACAAAGCAAAGCATGCACTGCAATGCAAAATAGTTTTGCCTTTAAAGGTATAGTTAGTGATTGTAAGCTTTTTGTCAAATTCACAAAACAACATCATAATAGCCTTCTCAATGTGTTTCCATTGTGTGGGGCAGAGCTTCTTAGGGAGGATCCTATGGCATTGAAGATATGTGTTTTTGTTTTTGTTTTGAGTTTGATTTGATTTGTGTTTTCAAGATTGACTTACTATAACTTTAAGTTACATGATATGACATGTCTACCCTGTACTCTGCACAAGCAGTTTGTAGAGGGTAGCCACTAAGAGTCCTATTGTGGTGCAGAACCTTGGATCTACAGGATCATACCAGACTATGATCTGGCTGGCCACACTTTATTGGGAAATGTTAACAGTCACAGTCTGCTTTGATCGCCTCATCTAGCTTTACCACCATTTTGAAAAATGCTTGACTTCAGTGTTATCTCACTAACCCACCCAACGTTGCAATGTGAACGCTAATGCGAACAGGGTTTCCAGACTGTAATCTCTGAAAAGAAATTGAGCTGAGAGTAGGGTTGGGCGATGTCTAATAAATTGGCATTGGACGATGAATACAGTAAAACATTGTGTCGTCGGGGGAAAAAGGGGTGGTTGGTAGTGGGGTCACACTATATATTTTTCCTTAGCCTAATTTATTATATACTTTAAAAACAAGTGACTAATTATAAATGATTGACTATCTATTAAATTGTCGTAATTAATAAATTACTATATGCCTACAGTTCAATAGTATGCCCATCCTTACCTACTCACTGTGTTTTCTTTCCTTACCTTTCCTTTGTAAACACTATGCGTAGCCCTGGTCTAGTCATAGCGATCTGTACTAACCCTATGTGTAGCCCTGGTCTAGTCATAGTGATCTGTAATAACGGTGTCCGCGTCAGCAAATGTAGTCGGTAAAAAAAAGGGTTCCACTTTGCCTATCTGGCAGTAACTACTTTGAGTTTATAGCCTACCCAATGAAAGAGGACAGCCACTTATTATGTGGTGTGCAGGATTTGTGCTCATAGTGGTTGGTTGTGCTCATAATGCAAAAGATGGACAGGTGACTGGCCGTCAGCTAGCAACAACCAACTATCATCACGGTAGGTGACAGCGAAGTGAGTGAGCACGTTTAATTTGGCTGTTGTTAGCATTACGTTAGCATAATGCATTAATTGCACTGCCAGACAGAGAGATAGTGTGACAGATGTATATTACGCAGATGACAGCCGGGGCATGAGTGTATCTTCATCTGGGGGCATGCGTGTGTTTGTTTGTTTGAGAGAGGGGGAAAGTGAAGTAAAGGTTACCATAATCACAGCAATTTGACAGAAAGTGTAATATGCAGTCTTTCAGTAGATATTTATAACTTTGTCTGAATGCTGCTTTGCCACCTTTAGATTTTTATTTTTTTATCAAGATGCCTTTATTGTGCATTTTCTGTTAACAGCATTATCTATTGTAATTTTGCCAACATCGTGACGCCTGTCAGCCACTGGCAATGGATGATGGCATCAATGATGTCTATCAGACCAACCCTATCTGAGAGCAATAGTCGGGCGGAGCCAGGCTAGTTGAAGAATACCCATATATTTGAGACCGAGCCATCAGTTTCCTTTTTACTCTTCCCAACATGCAAATCATAATCTAGGTTATAGAGGTAATCCTAATTTATTGTGCATTTTCTGTTAACAGCATTATCTATTGTAATTTTATTTAGTATGGTAGGCCTTGATATACACTGCATGTAATTCTCATTCACCTTAAATTATGAATTTGAACCATTTGTTGTATTTTGTTTTTCAAAACACATAGGCCTGCGAACAGCATACATTTGTTATAAGAATGTGTAGTTGGCTTTTAGAACCAAAGTTTCTACTAAAACACTATTCAACTTTTCTGGCCTCAAGCTTGACACTTACTCATCAGATGTTGTAATGTGGTTCTAGTGTAATGCATAATTCCAATAAATTATTCCCTTGTATGTTTTAGCTTGATGTACTTTGGACCAGTATCATCCATATGGATTATTCCACAATAAAAGACAACTCACAGGTTTTACCTAAATTGTAATACCAAAATGGCCTCTGTAACCCCTGTAGGTCTGAAATTACAATCTGTAATGTATTGGCATGTTTTTTTCGAGGCAGAAACCTGAGCCAGGAACTTAGTGATGAAGCGGTTTTAAACAATTCTAACTACATAAGTGCGGTGAAATGTTATGATTGAAAGAATATGTTGAGAAATATACCAACCCCATGTTAACGAGGTGCAAACGCTACTACGGAGGTATACGCCTATATGTTACGTCTTGTTTGTAAGATATGCCTATAGCTCATAAGGCAATCTACCTCCAAGCACCAGTTTGACCATGTCGGGTGAAACATCTTGTAGTGTGTGACCCCCTCTCACTGATCGGCCATGTAGTGTGAATCACACGACGTCAACACACCCGGTCACAAGAGAGTCGTGCGGTGTGTGCAGCACTTCGATCTGACTACTTTGAAAGGCATGTAGTGTGAACTCCCCATAAAATAAATGTTCGTAGCTATGCGGTGGAAAAGCTCTAGAAGCTAGTAGAGTCGAGCTGCTACAATGCGGTACCATGCAATGGGAAAGCACTTTTAGGCTACTTCATTGTCCACTGCAGAGTAGGCTATAGCCTACCATCCCGTGGCTGTCATCACACTGTTGGAATCGGTTAGAATATCCTTTGTTAGCTGTGTGGGTGAAGGCTTCGAAGACTTCTTGGCAGACCCTGTAACGCAAATTGTCCCATCCAGCTCAAGCTAGGATGAATCCTTTCTTTGGCAACCACACAGAGGAACATGGTTGGAATATCCAATTTTATAAAGGTGGATAAAAAATTGCTGCTGCAGTCATTACAGTAGCCTATGCATAGAACTATAAAATAAATCACGGGTGTATTTTGTAGTTTGTGCAAAATTCAATGTTGTGACGACTCCCTCTGACCAGTCATTAGGCTGCCGTGTTTTCACGTGATGGTATAGCGCACTGCATGCAATACCGACGTGCATTGCGCCTGTGCCGAACAGACACGAATGGCGTGCAGCCTTTTGCCATTTCACTTGAACTGTAGTGGACCCGAGTGGAGCACGGCTGTCATAGCTCATTTGGAAAAGATTCCGAAGCATCTTATAGTCTCAGACTCTTCGGTCCATTTGCACCACGTCACATATTGTTCTGAACGTCTAATACATATGCTCAACTGACGTTCCGGAAGTGAGGAAGTCGATTTTCATTGGAATACTGCTTAAAATAAATATAACAACTGAAAGTAGTTACATTTATTTTAAGCAGTAACCATAGTCTACTTATTTAACAGATATACTGCATATACTATATACTGAAAACAGAGTCATGTTGGTAAGTTTCTCAACAAATTCCTCAATGTAAGTTTAACGTCCGACTTTGTCATTGAGTTATGTAGTTGGTCGTTGTGCATGTCAAACAAAATACTTCTCCTATAAAGTAGGCGGTTCTTGGCCCATTATGCCAGGTTCGCACTACAAGATTTTAGCCCAGTTTTCAGCTCACCGACAAGTTTTTTGAGCTTGCAGACAAAAGCCCCAACTCTGTTGGGAATCACAGCTTGCTACTGTGAGCGACGATCGTTTAGTGTGAATTGCTTACAACGTGAGCTGAGAGTGTCGCCGACGTGTCAGCGATGCGTTACAAAGCCTGACTGGATATTAGCAGGTTAAATATCTGGACCTGTCGGAAAGTACAAGTCCTGTAGTATGAACAGTGTTGTGACACATTGAAAGATGGCTATATCATTTGGAAAGCTACATGATTTTCTATTCTTGTGTGTAGTGTACATTAACTGAGACAAACTATCTGCAACGCATCTTAACAGCGATATGATTTCATAAAAGTTTACGAGCATGTTTGTTTGTATGTGTGTGTGTCTCTGTCTGACAGCAATGTATGTTTTGGCTCTCCATGACCACAGACAAGGAGAATGTGTGCATGTGTCTGCATTCGTATCTAATTTTGTCTTTAACAGTTCCCCGTCAGACATGCCATGCCAAGCACACTCAAACACACACGCTCTTTCTCACACAGCAGGACACAGGAGAGATTGCTAGTTTAGGAGAATGAACAAAGTGTGTGTGTGTGCGCGTGCATGCTCTCAGCTGAGGGAGCTGGTTCATGTGTCGGTCAGAGTCACTTTATTTCCTTTTAATTGACTTAAGATGGGCAAGCAAGACCTCAGCAAGCACAAGGCACTCATTACACACACACAAACACGCACACACACACATGCATGCGTGCGCACATCAAAACCCACATGAACACACAACCTGATGGACACACACCCACACACATGCGTGTGTATGCTAGCTACTTTACTGTTCCGTCAGGCTAAATGAAGGCTTGTGTTTTCCAAGTCAGCACCAGTATACATTAGGTCAAGGCTTCTCAAAGTGGGGATACAGGACCCCCCAAGCCTACAGGCTTCAGGATGATTTCAAATACAATTGTATTATCATTTGAATCTTCTTGGCCATAAACTTAATTATGGGTGTATTATCTGGGACAGTGTGAGCATGGTTGAGCTTGCCACCATTTCCCAGTGTCTAGAAACTAATCTATAATTATCTACTGTACATTAGCTACGTTTAACGGCTGTTCTGGTTTTCCCTACTCCATGTCCAGGTATATCCTAAGACTGCATATTTACATATACCTATAATTTATTTACTCATTTATATTTATATTTTAATTAAGGTTTTTATTATTTCTTGCCTTGCCCTTTAAGCATGTCAGCCTTTCAGTTCACCCATCCCTCCCTCCCTCCAAGAACCTTCTCATTGTTTTTGGGCATTCGTGTGAGAGAGTGAAGAGGACATAGTGATAGGAGGAGAGGAAGATGGCCCTGGGTGTTGTTATGAGGAAAGGGACAGTAAAGCGGTCTGTTGGTATGCTTCTCACCACTTCTCTCTCTGTGCTCAGTGGGCCATGACTCAAATCAAAACAAAGTGTTCTAGTGACACTGCACTTCTTGTAGTGGTCTAATGACTAGGGATGGATATCATTGATATATCCATAGTTTTTCTCTAGTGATAAAGTCACTATCATTTAGTATATTTTTAGGTACCAATTTTGTTTGTGTATGTGTAGTTTTACAATTACCGTGTGTAATTGTAGTGTTCTAGTTACCTGGTGGTTACTAATGACCCGGCCATTGCATCTTCTTTCTGCCTGCCTTGTCTTTCCAGCTGTGAGTGTTTGGACCACAGCTGCCTTTTATATTGTGCTGTAACTGTTCTATGGAGCGATGCACCCAAAACGACATTCAGAGAACAAAGCACGAGGTGTACTGCCAGCTTGGCATTTGTTTGGGAAGGGGGTCACTGTAAGGAAGGTCTTTCAGGCCTGCACGTATTTAGCGCTACTCACAGTGGAAGTAGGTGCTCTGGTACCACGTACACTTATGTTCGAACATGGTGTTTGTTACAGACATTCCATGACTAGCACAGAAGTCTAACAACAAAGTCCGCTCGGGTTTAGATCAGGGAGGCCGTTCCTCCCAATCACTCATCTCCAGGTATCTCCATCATTGCCCACGTGCACGTTGAAGTCTCCCAGTAGAACTATGGAGTCCCCTACTGGAGCCCCATACAGGAC
>JAODTR010005594.1:0-11286 GCA_025399935.1 Amblyopsis rosae
GTTTAAGTAGTTTCCATCTTTGTAAGTCTTATGTTAATTAAAATAAATTGCCTGCTTTTGGACAACATATCACTGCTTGTGGCATGGAGACACATTTCTTATACATCGATCAACATCTAGTTTTGGGCATGTTGGTACAGTAGATGTGTCTGTGTTTAATGGCACATGCTTGTGGCTGAGCATGCACATGTATGTGTGTGTGCACACGTCAGTGGGCACACACATATGGGAACACAATTACATTTAAATATATTTAGGAGAAAATGTATTCAAAACCGCAAGCATTTTTTATATATTCCCAGTCATTCACATAGCTAAATCATTAATGGACTTCACAAGCCAAATGTTAAACCCTCAAACAACTGCACTTCATAGTCAGGCTCATAGTCAGGCTACTTAAAGATCACTGCTGCCCTCTAGTGGCTGAGAGCTCACAATGGCATGGGAGCATGAATAACATAATATCAATTAAATACAATTCTGAAATAGACTGAGCTATAGATAACAATGTTATGTTATGTTGTTATGTTATGTTTTGTTATGTTATGTCTACTGTAGTAGGTTATGTGATACAGTATGCTTGATGTAGTTGGCAATCTATACTGACAAATACAAGGCATACCACATAATAATGTTCACTGAGACTTTATCTAAAAATATCAAATTTATTTTAGTTATAAAATTCATATATTTGCACATGCACACCCACACATGAGTAATCACCATACAATTGATCCAATAGTTTCTCTTTTTTATCTTTGATTCACAGAGAGAACACAGAATGTTGGAATAAAACATCTGATTTGAAAGGACACTATGGAGAAGGCTTGCACTCCTTTAGGAGAGGAATGCCAGAGCACTAAGAAAGGCTGTTTGAAAATCAAGTATGCACATTTATAAAGGACCGACAAATGGACCAGAGTACAAAAAACATGATATACTTACAAATGAATGATTTGGTATTAGCACTGTAATTCACTATATTATTTCAGTGAAGGGAGACACTACCCTTTAACATTGCATTTGACCAAAATAACTTGGATATATTGCCATCTGAACCTTCCCTACGCTGCAGTCTCCAAGCCCTCTATGTAAATCTGTTTCTGTATTCATCTATATAAGACCTTACGTGGAGACAGTTTTCATGTCATACACGCAAACCATCTGCCAATTCAATTTAAAGTCAATGACAGGGATGGACTACATTAAAAAGAAATTATCTTAGAAGAACAAATAAGTAATAATAATATATATGTATATATATATATATATATATATATATATATATATTTATTTTTTAATCAGGTGACAAGATACTGACTGTATGTATTGTCTGTAATAATATCTCAGTCATTTGACAGCCAGTTTAGCTCACATAATAGGCACATATTGTAAGTTCAGTGTTGTATTCACTGGACAAATAATATTGAGTGATGGAGAGATTTCCAGTGGCGTCCATAGTGTTATCATATAATCTGTTGTGGGTTAGAATTCTTGTTGAGTGCGTACAATGTGTACATGATATCTGCTGAACAGTTACTATGTAAATAAGCTAGTATGTTAAGCAATAAACATACATTAACAGATGTGAGAAAAAAGAGAGATGTATTTTTACAGTTATATATGAAACCTTGGGTGTGGATGTTTTGACATTATATTCATTATGGCTGACGACACTGTCATGAGACAACCAAACACAGGCAATGGAGGTAGCAGCACATCACTATAATCACAAGACCAATAACGGCATGGCCTCTTTTTTATTAGAAAATATATGCATCCCATTCACACACAAACACACGCACGCACGCATTCTGCCTTCCACACAAACACACACATACTTCTCTGCGATCCATCAGACAAGACACACCTTTGTGCAATAGGAAGACAAACACACAATGTTGTCTTGAACTAGGCGTTTCATGACAGTCTGACAGCTAGGACTAACACCTCGGTTATTATTTAATTGTCAAAAGATGACAATGCACCAGCAATTCTTGGCAAAACAATCTGGTGTAATTGTGAACTTAACCTTTGTTGAACATAGAAAAGTGAGGAATGTTCTGCTCATATTCAAAAAGGCCACTGAACGGCTGTACATGCCTGATGTTGATTATGATATCGGCCTATTTGCTTTAATGCCGTCACCAAACTGCTCTCCATGAATGCCTGTTTAGTGTCTATCGAGCCTTCACTTCCGCTTATTATGAACAAGCAAACAAATAACTTCCTATATGGCGCTGTTCAAATGCTTGCACATCCTTATGTGTTCTTCAACCCTTGTCTGTGATATTGCACTGAATAAAGCCTTTTGTGTTAGCAGCGAGCATTACTTCACAGAATGCATCAATAACAGTGTTGTCTTTTGACGTTTTTCTTCTGAATATGTATCTACCTACTACTGCTGACATCAGTATGAGTTTGTTTTGTTGCTGAGTCATCTAAAACTATGATGATGGCTAATAGTTTGTGTATTCCATGGCTACACTGCTTGAAATTAATATATCACAGCAATGAAATGAGGAGAATCTGTGTCATGAAAATCCTAGTTTTGTTTCCACCACACCTTGGTTTTAAATCTGTCACAGTAAACCTATATCTGCTCTTGAGTTTGGCACTGTACACAATTAAATCCGCTTGTGTTCTTTAGAGAACATGAATTGCTGTAGGCTATTAATCGTTATATTCAAATAAGACCCCGTGCGCATAGCGTCACGTGGCGTTGAAATAGTGATTGCTCGTGTGCAATACTGTTCCATGCCCGTGCACTGTGCGCTACAGGCTACGTCTTTATTTTACAGGGGACAGTCTCTTTAACAGCTTCTTGCCCTTGGAGAGAATGCCTTTCTTCTTCTTGGAGGTCAGGTCTTGAGGGTCCCTCGGGTCCAGTGGAACGTGGGTCCCTGGGCCCCGCGTCGGGCTGAGCAGCCTCATGGTGCCTGGCAGTAGGGGTCGTACCATTGGCGACGGTGCTCGGACCGGCGCTGCTTCTGTGTAGGTGTCGGTGGTTTCCGTGGCAACCTGAGAAGAGAAGCCATGAAGCCATAATATAATATAGCAACACCCTCCTATTGCACACTATAGTACTCTCCTGTTCTGTTAGGCCCCGATCACACAGAGACGCATCGCTATAGGCGCGGCGGCAATTCATATTGATCACACAGCGATTAGCTGCCTGGGCCAAAGTGATTGGCTGCCTGGGTCAAAGTGATTGGCTACCTGGGTCAAGTGTGACATCAACGAGCAGCGCTCCTTGCACTGAAAAGTTAGGATAGAATCTTGTGGCTATAGGCATATAATCCAATGATTCATCAAAACTATTTATTGTATTGCAATTTTTAGGATGCAGTTCCAGCACTAAAAATTTGAATCAATCCAGTAGTGGATTTAATGTCCTTTAACATGTGTAAGGTTGCCTACTGTAGTAGGCCAAAAGCCTGCGTGTATTAAGCATATCACTTCATATAGTGAAATTACAGGATTTCAAGTACAGGATGACTGCTCCAGTTGAAAGTCTGTAATTTCTATCAAATAAGAATGACATTGAGAGATTGATTCTAAAAGTTAAGACATACTGTTTAGAACATGAATAGGCCTAAATATGACATTTCTGCACAGTGGCATGCATAAATAATAATTTTAATATCTATAATGTATTTATATACCTCGCCTGATGCAAGAAGCAATGCAATGTCATGTAAGCTCTGTATTTTAATGATCTGTTAGAACATCAGGCCAGTGTTTAAAGTGGCACAATGCTAAACGCTGCACTGGGCAGAATAGTCTAGTGCTTGGAGAGTGATCTCATAAGGAAAGGAGCCTGTATTCAACCACAACATAAACTGTGCAAATACACGAGCAATGTAATACAATCTAAAACACGTGTTCGCTGTATAGTGTAATACATTGTATTACACTGTGTTATATACATTGTACACCTGAATAGGTTTCTTTTAGTTTCTTGTAAATAAAATACTTTTTAGTAGACACAAATATCACACTCCCTTAAAACGAGTATTAATAATGTTCTACATTTTAGATTTGTTAAGTTATATGCAATACGTTTGCCATCCGAATAGTTCTGAAAAGAACATTAAGAATGATGAATTCAGAAACACAAACACCAGGAAATATAAACAGGAGCACATACATACAAACATAATGTATATCACAGCAACACAGATTGCATAGGTTCACCACAAAAATATTGCACTGCAGCACCACCATACAAACCACCCAGGAATTTTCCAACTGGACAGTTTGGATGCAGTATTTATGTACAGTACATTGTTTCTATACAAATCTGTGTTCCAAGATCAAGGCATTCTGAAAGACATGTGACTGCATATGCAAATAATTCAACAATTATTATAGAAATGTACTGTACAGTATGTTTCAAAATGTATATAGTGAAATTCTAATAATAATTTGGCAAAGGTTCTTGCCCTGCAAATCAACTATAGGTTAAGGATGTCAGTGCTACAGTAGCTGTTTATTTAGGCTTATTTAGGAAGACTTAGTACAGCTGCTGTATGAAAACAGGGTTAGGCAGACAGAAACGTTTGGTGTGAAACAATCTTCTATTTGTTTGCCAAGCAGGTAATGGAACAAAAATAAAAGTGGCAGCATTCAATAAAACCCACACCACATGACAACTGAAAACAAAAGGATAGTCAACAACAGCAGCAACAACAACACAAACAGACATGAACACAGCACAACATGTTTTTGTAACATCCATTTTTTGTCTTTTATTGTTGCAATAGTAACAATACAGTATGGATGTCTCAGTGTGGAGGTTAGCTTACGCTTTCTAGCTCAGATCCAACACACCATGACCATAAATACTCCCCTTTTAACAGGCCTGAAAAATAGATAGTTTGTTGTTTGTGCAGTATACAAAAAAGAAACAAAGCCTTTTGAGCCACATAGAGCAGTCGAGCCAAGAACGTTATTATAAAAGGTACTAAGTTTGCTTTTGAAAAAGGCATGCTTTTCTCTTTCATGAACAACTGATATATTGTTTTGGTGTGGTGGTGGGAATCATTTGCAAGTGTCGATAGAGCACTTTATTTTAAGAAAATCAAAACAAACAGAATAAAAATAATAATAACAATAATACAACAAAATCCTTAATTAGATTTTTGCGTTTAAGTGCAAACAGCTACCAAATTATCTTGTGTCAGGGATTGCCTTTTTCAAACGGTCACCGTCCATCACAAATACATGCATGCATAAACCTCGCACACATGGTCCATATTGGGGCTTTGCTTCTTCCTTTGTCTGTGTGTTTGTCGTGTTTGGTCCCCCTCGTCCAGAATGCCACGGGAACGCTGTTAGTTTGTACAGTCACCACTGCCACCACACGGACAAGCAAACACACACTGAACAGCACAGAGACGGCAGGCGGAGGAGGAAAAAGCGAGAGGACGGGAGGGACGGAGGATGGGTGAAGCCTAGCGCTGTGGACGACGACGAGGAGGAGGGTGTACCCGTTTGCTCTCCGCGGTGCCGGCCGAGGGGTTGGCGGGGGGCTCCCCCGGGGGGAAGTGGGACGGAGTGTCGGTCAGATACACCTCCACGTCGTCAGGCACTTCTTCCAGGAAGTTGGAGGGCACCAGGCCGCGGTGGCCGTTCATCTCACCCTGGTGGAGCGGAGCAGGGGGTGGAGGAAAGAGGAAGCAGGTGTGAAACACAGAAATCCTTAAGAATGGGAAATTAGCTGAGCTGGTTTCAACGCAATTTAACTCAATGATAATTTAGGATTCAAGGAATGTGTCAAATACTAAGTCAAATACATTACAACAGAGGATTCAAGGAATGTGTCAAATAATAAGGCAAATACATTACAACAGAGGATTCAAGGAATGTGTCAAATAATAAGGCAAATACATTACAACAGAGGATTCAAGGAATGTGTCAAATAATAAGGCAAATACATTACAACAGAGAATGTTTTTTCCTCCCTGGAAATTCAATTGTTTTAGAGCAGATCATTGTATTTTAGAGATGTTTTATAAATCAGTGTTGCAGAGTATTTTATCGTTTGGTCTGATTTGTACTTTTGGAAATATGTGCACCAAACATCATGCCACATGTCAGCATATGATCAACACAGCCAGCAGAATCATTGGCACCCTGCCATTACCGGTAGCTGTTCATATTCCAAAGATAAAGCGGTCATAAATCAGGTATACAGTGGTATCTTTTTTTTTAAATGAGGAGAAAGGAGAATGTTGGAGAGGGAAATGTAAAAAGTGTTCTCCACCAATGGAGACAAAAGAGCCAATGTATGAGTGCAGGTAGGGAGAGAGCTGCAACCTGTACACATGCTGACAATGTTAAGCCTGATTGTTCTGAGTGATTTGGTGTTTGTAGACTAGTCGACTAGTCTAAGTTTAATTTGTTTTTTAAATGACAGGGAAATTAGTCACTAGGAACATCCCTAATGCAGTCTACCGATTAGATTAAATCGACCTTTTATTAAATGGCAAAACGCAACACCACTGCGTGACCAATTGAGGAAATGCAGATTGTTCTTGATTGTTAATGGCAAAGATAGATAATGAATGTTATCTAGTGAGAGCTGGACAGGCAATTCGCGTGGATGCCTATGAACTGTTGGCTGCACACAGCTACCGAAGGACATTCCAACAAGGTAGGGAGGGACATATAATAACTAAAAATGAAATACGATATATACTGCAGGAGTGGTTCGAACATCGTCGTTGCTATGGTGGCCAGATACAACTGAGTGGGTACTATCTGCAGTGCAAAAAGACCTGTGATGAGTAGAGCTGATACTATGCAATGGAAAAGCTCCCTAAAGCGAGTGGAGTCGAGCTGGTACCAGCAGTGCAAAAGCGCCATTACTATCAGCTGAACAGTGTTTCTTAACACTGTGGCCAGGTTAGACTCACAGAATAAAAGCCATCTTCGTCGATATCTCCAGACACTGCAATGATGTCACCAGCACAGAATGTCAGCTCGGCCTATCAGGAGAACAGGTAGAAATTAACATACTACAATACTGCAGCGGTTTAGTCAGTGTACTGAGGCTGTTTGTGACATGGTGCAGTACCTCGATGTCAACATTGGGGGAGCTCTCTCTTGGGTCGTAGTCGTAGAGGGCTACCATCCTCCGAGAGGCCTGCTCTCGGCGCAGACCCCGTCTGTTGTGCTCTGAAAGGGACATATATATATATATATATATATATATATAAATGTAGGTATGATCCAAATTAGCGACACATGGTAGAAGTTAAATAATAACAATAAAATAAAGACATCTGAGAAATGTTCTATACTCTGTTGGCTCCACCCAATACATTAATTAGATTATATCATTCATTAACACCTGGTGTATAGAGTCCCTTTCCTTTTGCTTTGTTGTTGATAATGTGATTCATTTTCTCTGCAGTGTTTTCTTCTACATTATATCAACAAAAAAGGAACCTGGGAGGAAATACCTACAAAAAATATAAATAAATATTACAGAGTACTGAGTACAAAGGAAATGGCAAAGCAAGCATGTTTGCCTTTCTTTGAGTCAAACCCAGCATCGCAGCAGAATTGCATTTTGCAGGCTTGCACACGAGGGGTTTAACATGTAAGAGTAATTTGCAATGCTGAATTAGTGTTCTGCATTTCAAAGTGTTCCTCATTGTTATTCGCCATGGTTTTGTTTCACCATTCATACACTCTGCCTATGCAATAATCTCAGTGACTACTAAACTCCTTGTACCCTGTGCCCAGTCAAGTTGTGAGTCCAACCTGACAGCGTTGCACTATAATCCCTGTCTTTTCACCCTGCGCTGTGCTAAATGAGTATGAAATTAATAAGTATGAAAACAGAACTGACCGGCACATGCTTCGACCAATTAATTTCCAGCGTCACATTGAATGTATGAACGTTCCTCCAGTTCCGCTCAACAGTGCACAACGACAGCAGCCCTTACACTAACAGCCCTGTAGATGATGCCTTACCTATCCGGTCCACAGGTGTGTTAAGAGGCAGGAAGCCCTGCTTGATGAGCTGGTCCATGGTCTCCTCGTCCTCCGCTCTGATTTCAGACACCATGTTGCACGGGATCAGGCCCATCCTGCCACGCACCTCCCCCCTGTAGAAGCCATCTGTGTCCTTGTCACCGTACACCTGACACACAAGCAGGTGTGAGCGCTAACACTGAACATGGCCTTATTCATGGTTTCCGTGAGTGCCACTCAGGTGAGCCCTCACATGCTACGCTGTAGGACAGGGCTATTCAATTCCGGTCATGGGGGGCCGCTGCCCTGCATGTTTTAGATCTCTCCCTGCTCCAACGCACCTGATTCTAATCAAGGGGTCGTTATCAGGCTTCTAACAACCTCATCAGGTGTGTTGGACCAAGGAGGGATCTAAAACATGCAGGGTGCGGCCCTCCAGGTCCGGAGTTGAATAGCCCTGTTGTAGGATTTAAAGTGGCGACAGACTACATATGATAAGCTGCGGGGAAACACTGGTTTCAACCACAAAGGCATTTCCAGGCACAAATCAAGGAGCACACTTTCAAAGGCATCCTGTACTGTAACAGAGCACACACTATACTCATACATGCAGTGTTTCATAGCTGTTATTGAATCAAACGACAAATCAAATCATGACTAAGGAGCTCTGAGCAGTACTTTCTCCTGACAGGACAGTGTTTCACCAAAATCTGGAGTCATGGATCTCATGTTATGCTATCAAACATCACAGCCTTTGCATCACATGTAAATACTATCCACACAGGGCCGGTGTGTTCTGACGAGTCATGCTGCCTTGTAGAAAAATGCTACCGTAGCGCTTGCCCCATCGGAATTTGCTACATTACGTGTTTATTTGTCCCACTCTCATAGTGTGATTTAAAAAAGCTTCTTATTGTTGCATACATTGCACACGGAACTTTATGCCTACATACTCTTTCGGAAATTGGCATGGGGAAATTACATTCCCAAATTACCTTTAAGTTGTTGTTAATGGTGGGAATTGGTTAACAATATGTAAGTTATTATTAAATATACAAATGTTAAATTACAACCTGGCAAATAATGTTAACCGAATCATATTCTACAAGTAAAATGACAAGAAGCCTTATGCATTTGTTAAAAATGTGTGTATATATCAGATAGAAATCCAGATTACGTAGCACAAATATATTGGTGTTGTCTCAAGCATGATGAAAGAGACGCAGTAACAGCTGTGTGCATACACAGTATGTCGAGGAAGCACAGTTCGATGGGTAGCATATATTCAGAACACCGGCCCTCCCATAAGGCAAGATTAGACAGTCGCCTTGAGTGGTATGAATTTGACGTGGCATTTTTCATGCCCCTGATCAGCGTAAAGCTGTAAATAAAACTAATGAATTAAGGCTGGGTCATTGACATTAAGCTTATTTTACACTGTCGATATTCCCAAAGTCACATTTGTATGTCTTGCCTAAGGCGGAAGAACATCCAAACCGGCTCTCTATCCACAGTGTATACAGTAGCAGAGGTAACTATAAAGAATATAAGGTAACCGCACAAAACAAATATATATATAAAGCCAGATAAAGGTCAAATATAGTCTATAGGTAAGGTGGAATGCTTGGTGTACCTGTGAGCTGCAGATAATGTACAGTATGTAGTGTACAGTATGTAAGTCAGATGAGAGAGGCGACATGACACCTACCCTAATGACTTGTCCCTCTTTGAACGGCAGCTCTTCATCTGCAGCGTCTGGGTTGGGGGACATGGAGAGAGGATCGTAGTCAAAGAGGGCCACAAATATCCGGAAGGACTCCTCGGCCTCTGACTCGTCATAGTGCGGAGGGGAGCGGCGCTCCCGATCTCTGTAGCCGTCTTTAACAAAAGGAGCACATACGTAAGTCTGGACACACAGTGACACACACATGCACAACACTGAGTGGCCTTTCTGGTTGGCTGCCTTATGTCAGTGTTCCTTCATATCCGATGATGTTTACCAATAGCCCTATCAAACACATTGATAAGCCACTGATACAACCCCAGTATCGTAGATCCACTGCAGAAGCAGACAACCTGGGAGGGGATATATAATATATAATACATAATACATAAATCCGGTCACGGTGCTCACAAATGAAAATACTATAGCCATGATGTTGCTCTATAAACAGCATCATGTCATCATGATGGTGGTGCTAATTAAAAGGCCTGTTAAGCAGGTTAGTTTGCCCCTGAAATCCGTGAAGGTTCTTGAGGGATTGTTTTCAAGCTCAGACCAATGCCCCCCTGCTTAATACCATTACCTCCCATGCTCCGATTGCCGCCCCTTAGGGTGTAATTACTACAGTGATATTACTTAATTAAATGGGTGTAATTGAAAAGATTATGCCGTATACATCAAGGCCAAAGCTGGACTGCTCACCGACAAAATAAAAATGCAAGTGCTGCATTTATTTTACACCAGTGTCCAGTCATGACACAGACCATACCTACGGTTCGGCATGGTAAACATGCTTGAGTGCAGTGTGGCTATTATGGAACTGTGCATTCTTTGGCAGTAGGGAGAGGGAAAATGTGCTTCTTTCTGCGAGCATGCATGTCACTTTGTATTTCTCCACACATACTCACCTGTATTTCACTAACAAACAACAATACACACAGCGTGATTGATTCATGGAGGTGAAACACAACACAAAAACACAGGCAAAACACAGGACACAGCTCAGACATGAGTGTTGTTCTAGATAAAACTCCGTTTAAAATATATTCTTTCTGAAGCTCTACAACATTGCACATTGCATAGTGTATGTCCACTTTTTTATAAACGTGAGACATACAGTACTTATTGATCTACAGCTCGAAGTTTGGGCCTGACGACTATCATGAATGGTGGTGGATAGATGCTTCCAGAATTCTGAAATAATATTTCAATGTGTGTGCAATTAAAAAAAGTAACAAAATGGAAACGGTGACTACTGTAGAGGCTGTGATAATATTTAATGATAATAACTCAATAGAAAACTGTGTGGGATGACGTATTTTCAAAAACACCACACCACAGTAAAAAAAAGAGATTCTGTACAGTCCAATAGTACAGTATGTATTTACTCATCCTCACAATTCAAGGACATTACATTATCATAACACACGCACACAGAGAGTAAACAATGATGTACAAGTAGTAATATTATTTGTGTTTGTTGTTATGTGGCTGTGTTACCTTCCTTTAAACCCTACACTCTCTTCCCCATCCATGCAGGGCTGCTGTCAGTAACCGTGTTGTGTGTGTGTGTGTGT
>JAODTR010005595.1:0-32400 GCA_025399935.1 Amblyopsis rosae
CCCCCCCCCCCCCCCCAGAACTCCTAAATGTAGATAAGATTCTCCCCCTCTGTGTCTCACCCCCCTCTCTATACAGTATGTAGGCCACCTCTCTCTAATTCCGCGTATGTCGTTATATGGAGTTCGGAAGTCGAAAGTGGGAAACTTCTGTGCTCCTTCTGTGCGTTCAAGGTGTTGTGAAGTTGGAAGTCGTGAAAACATGGACGCCCGTTCTTTGCTTCACTTGTTGCTTACCGGCATCGCAAACTATTAACAGTCCTGTGTTGTTTCTAACCTTGTGTTGTTTCTAACCCTAATTCGTTTATAACAATGACAGTAGCCTACATTTCATCTTGCTATGTGTTAAAACTCTCTATCTCTGTGTGCACAGCCATGTTGCTGTGACATTGGGAAACCCTTCACCATCAATCCGAGATTCTGACATGGAATTTTGAGAGAAACACAATTTTTCCACTTCGGAAGGCGGGAATTCCCAGTTTGGGCATGTGCTTGAATGCATCATGAACCATGAACAAATGCTCCTTGTTAAGGGGGAGAAATTGGGGGATGCTGCATAATGCTGTAAAGGTGCATGAGGCACTGCTGCACTAGCCTCGCAAGACCATCCTGATCTCACAAGCTTCAGTTTAATATCGCCGTGAGAATCAGTCTGGAAAGCCTCGGAATCATTTTGAATGTGTCCGAGTAGCAAAGGTACAGCCATTCACTAACAGTTTCAATGTACGGGCTCCCCAGATGGACTTGTGACAACCATTCCTCTGGCATTGCCAGGCCACTGCTGCACTACGTCAGCGCACTGCGAGCGGCCCGCTGGCAAGAGGGGACCCGCTGGTGACGTAATCACAACTGCTCATAAATAGTGCCTATACACGCACGAAGCGTGTATAGGCACTATGACGGCATGTGCGCGCTGCAGCTGACGCGGTGTCAACGAAAACGTCAGACCTTACTGAGACGCCTCAACGGTTGTGTTTTAATAGTATTGGCACTACAATGCAGCTATACAGCGAATTCCTCTATTCTCTACAATATCCATAAAACAACGCGCGCATGCTTATGCCCACAACATTTAAACGTTACCGAATACCGAATGTTCTCAAGTGCAAACAGCAGGGGGCGTGATTGGGTGTTATTACCTATTACAGGTGCACCGTGCATGCGCAACACAAACTAATCTTTAAAGACAATTAGCACTGTGGCTAGCACTGATTAGCACTGTGGCTAGCACTGATTAGCACTGTGGCTATGAGCTTGTAGCGCCTCTATTTCAATGACGTAGTTGATGTCACTGACTGTAATGACGCAGGTCGCATTTGACTGTACATAGCTGGGGAAATGGGAGAAGCTATGTGATTTCACATGAGGATTTATACTTTATGGTCAAAGATTTGCCGTAGTGAGAGGTTGCCACTGCAGTAGTACCGGACGTCGTTTTCATAAGCTGCTTAGTCTCTAAGCACTGACAGATGGATGCTCTAGCCGTGCTGGAAGGGTACAAAGCGCGCTCTCTCTCTCTCTCTCTTTCTCTCTCTCCTCACACAATCTTTCTCGCTCCCAGTGTTTTCGCAAGGTCATGCTGCAGCTGTGCTGTATTTGCAGACTGGGTATTTGTTTTTCCAGTTTAGACACCTATGTCGACGCACTGCGCCCCCCCACCAACCCACCGCCCACGCACCTAAATGAAATTCGAAGCGTAAACCGGTAGCCAGAAGCGAAACAATGACACACGACCCGTCCTCTCTTTAATGTGTTCACAATGTGTTTATCTTTTTAGCCTTTACGCAAATGTCCCTGCTAATAGAATCTCACTATATTAACAGGGTATGATTTTTATAACAAAATAATCGCCTCATAATTTATTTCTGGGTTACGTACAAGGAGCCTATAAAGAAGGTTAGCACAATGAAATAACCTACGTTATTAGGCGTTTTTAATATTATTATTATTGGCATATGCTATATATGTTTTTGAAAATCTCACACAGGGTTAAGGGGGAAAGCCGTTGGGGACTTTGGGGGGATGGGTTGGGTTGGGTTAGGTGAGAAATGTAAGCCATGGCGGCCAGACTGGTGCAAATCCCACTTACTTCCCAACGAAATTCTCCAGCACGGAGCTTTTCCCCGCACTCTGGCCGCCCACCACGGCAATCTGAGGTAGGTCCAGGTTGGCATTTTGACCGATTGATGAGAAAGCATCCTGCATTCGGTTGACGAGGGGAATCAAATCTTCCATCCCCCGGTTCCCCATCCTTTATAAACGAATAGGTCTATCCTCCTCAGATGAGAATAACACGGAAGGAGATTATCCCTCGGCCGTTGACACCCTCAGGTTTTGAGGGAACGTAAAAAAAATCGGAGTGGGTTTAACTTTTTACGGTTGGTCTCTCAACGACTGTGTCTCCTTTCGTATGTCCCAATATAGTCTGAGTGGACGCGTCGGCTTCTTCGCCACACGCAGAGAGGAGAGGATGGGGACGGTCTCTCTTTTTCTCATGAGAGAGAACGCAGTACCGTTTACACACCGCTTGGTGGTGCCATATTGTAGTCTATATGTCGGCTATAATAACGTTAATAATGGGGATATACTCCGGTCATCTTGATGATCGTCATCACTTACTATAGTCATTCAAAGGACAAAGAGACTTTTCTGTACAGACGTTTTTCTGAAGCGCCCGCCTTATTAGACTATATGCCTAACCCTGATATGATCTCTCCATGGTACTGAATGCCATCTGACGCCATGGCAAGTGAGCGCATTTAGCTGTCTGCACACTGCACATGCGCAGTGTGTTCATTCTGAAGACATTTCAATAGACGTGGACAATGCAAATTTATATACGGTAGCCAAAGCTTTAGCCTTTGCCTTTTAAAACAACCATTTGAACAGACAGAACAATACGGCCTATTGGAATCAACAGGTAGGCTACTCAAAGTTAGTAAAAACGACATCGAAGAAGTAAAACAATAAACTACATACATATATTTAAATTAACCTGTAAATAAAAGCACTGTCAGCTTTCAGTGGGATGTATTTCTGTATGTACTTAACGCAACCGACAGGTGGCGACATGAGCCAGAATCAGTGACTGGTTTCAAGCGCAAGGAGACGGTCTGAAGGGGCTTCAGTGAACTATATTTACCCCGTGTTCTCAGTTTAATCTGGGATTTTATTGTTCGAATTTTGCTTTCCTCGTTCAAAAAGTAAGTTGCGTAAACTGAAGGCAGTATAGGCAAAAATTCTGTCACGTTTTCCACACATAGTACTGTTGTTTTGTCTACATTGCTAGCCAGTAGAATTATGTGCTAAGCTAGCTGTTGTGGTCCTGTCATTAGCTTAGCTAACGTTAGCTTGCCTCATAATAGGGCAGGTGCAGCATCCTAACTTAATCTAGTGCACTTAAGGTCTTAATAGTTTGGTTAAAATGTAAATATCTGTAACTATTATTTAAAACGCGTCTTCAAAGTGTGCTAGCGGAACAGGAAATCTTAAGTCAGTAAGGCAAAAAGTATTGTTAGCTTGTCGCGGTGTATGGACTCCTCATGCGAGCGACCTGTTTGTTGTCTTTTGAGATGCGCACTCTCGTTTGGTGCTTATGCATGATGGGAACATCTTCACACAACTCTTTTATTTTACCCTACTTGTTTCTCTGAGATAAATTGCTTTTTATGAGGAGCTATAGAAACAATAGTAATACCTCGTATTGCCTCATGTTTTGCACCACTATTCTCTCTTTAAGAACTAGAAACCCACCTACCAGAATGTTCAATCCACACATCCACCACCAACAGCAGCAACAGCAACAACAGTTTCAGCAGCACTTACGGCAACTACAACACCTTTTCCAACAGCAGCCACCACCTCCTCCGCCTCCGCCTCCTCCGGCGCACCATGTCTCACACCACCACCACCACCACCACCGCCAGGCACAGCGGTAAGGTTTCACAACTCGAGGTCGGGGATTTAGTCGAGGCCCGCCGAATGAACCGGTCATTGTTACAAAGGTGGTGAATGTGCGTGAGCTGTTATATTTACGTGGAGATTTGGAAATATAATTTTAAACAGTTTAACTCAACTTGTTTCCCAAAATAACTCATCAATGTTATTGTAGTATTATCAATTGTATTATTAGTAATGACCACCATATTAACACTACATTGATGTAGGCTTATCATTTGCCAGTTGCAATCTATTCATAAGGCACGTTGGGTACTCATGGTTATTGCCATTATCAGAAGTCACAGTCTTGTGCTCTAGGTCTTGCCTGTGACACATGTCCCATATTTCCCACATGTCCCATATGTGCCACATCTGGAGTTACCACTGTTGTTATAGGCAACAAACATGTATTCTGTATAGGGGGCAGGAGGGTCTAGTGTTCTGGGTGTTTGACCTCCCAACTGGTCATGGGTTCAAGCCCCAGAGTTGGTCCATACCAGTGTATGCATCTGAGAGTGAGATGCCCGATACCCATCTGCTATGTATAATTAATAAATCACTGTTTGAGAAATTCTGGGCAGATACCAATGATTACAATAGCAATACAATGTTGAAACATTTCCACACGGCTGACACTTTATTCCATTTTCATTTGAAAACAAATGATGATGCCATGCCAGACTTGTGTCTAGCTAGTGGCTTTTATGGTTGTTATCATAGTACCATAATTGGAGCTTCTCCAATTTAGCATTTAGCCAGAACAATATTGATGCGACACAACAGATAAACATTAGCCACTGCCATCAGTGAAAGCCATCTTGTTTTCCGATAGGCTGATAGCAGTCAACAAGGCCGATATCGGCCGGTACCAATATATGGCCGATATATCGTGCATCCCTGCTTATAATTGTACTCGCTGTAAAGTCACTGTGGATAAAAGCGTCTGCTAAACATATGTGATGTGTCCATGGCGATATCTGTGCATACCTACTTCTAGTAATTGTGAGGGTAAAGTCACTGGATAAAAGCGTCTGCAAAACATATGTGATGTGTCCATGGCGATATGTGCATCCTTACTTCTAGTAATTGTAAGGGTAAAGTCACTGTGGATAAAAGTGTCTGCTAAACATATGTGATGTGTCTCTTGTGCCTGAACGCCCAGGCCCATGTCCATGCCTTCCCGGAATCCTGCACCGCCCCCCAGGATGGTGAACCTCTGCCAGGCCACCCAGACCACCATCATTGCCCCTAACCCCATGCTGCAGGGGGCGCTGATGATGCAGCAGATGCAGGGTACGGCTTCTCGTATATTTTATCGATTTTAATAAACCTTTGTAGCTCGTTCTTTAGCGGCAAACGTGTGTGTGCGCAACGTATAGCCACATATCTTTCTGTGACTAAACCGGTACTTTGTAAATTGTTAGTGTTGTAGATTTAGCATACTTGTCTTTGAAAGAGATTCTTGCTAGTTTCATTGCTAGTTAAATCATAACCTTGGCTACTTTGCTGTGCCAAAACATTAAAACACACCGTCTTTAAGCGGTACAGTGTCTTAAGGTGCATGTGTTAGGCCTGTAAGGCAGCTCTTGTGATCTTATTGTTGCCTTATCACCTTCATCGATGCTGATTGTGGCACCTAAAGAATGTCAAATTGAGATGCCAAATATTTGACCTTTTGTGATAAACATTTACAAAACAGTGTAGTCATGCTTTGCAAACACAGGCTTTAAACGTAGCCTGGCAGATTTGTAATGAAGTAGGTCTACAGTAATTATTCCTGCGTGTGAACAGTGTGTGAACATGCCATCAATGCCTGCATAGACCCACGGCCGGGCACATCATTATTACGCAGGATTACAAGCCTCACCTGAGTTTGTGCTGACTCAAGATAATGACCACAGTATAATTGAAATGTGAACTGTTGCTTTAAGACCAAACCAAACAAGTGTTTAGTATTGTGGATTCTCAGATGACGTCACAGGTCACGTGATTTTGGTGCCGCTGCCAGATTGAGGGTTAAACGCATTTTGACCGCCATTGATGTTGTACTGCGTGAATGTGCCTCCTTGTCACCTTGTGTCTGTTGACAACAAACTGAAACATGCCTAAATAACAAGGGGGCAGCTTCACGCAATAGGACGTCAAATGGAAGTCAAACTGTTTGCCATTCACAATGACTCCATAAACACCGTCGTTATGGGAACGCTGGCGTAGGTTGGAATCCTAAATACCATCATGTAATATAATTGGAGTGCTATTGGAGAGAGCTTTTGTTCACAGATATTTTCCCTTCCCTTCCCTAAAGCCACGTTCACACACCCTGAAGAATGCACAAGACAACACACGTTGGTGTGCTTTTAAATAAATAAAAAAATGAAAAACTAGCCTTGAGTGCCTGGCCCTGAATTTCTTTTAATGCCATTTCTTTTTTTTATAAATAATCTGTCCAACCTCTTGGATTACATTTTCCCTCCTAACACAACTGTTAACCCCCTGGACAAACTGCAAGCGATCTGTTCGTCACTTTGTAGCTGAGAATTGGTCGCTTGTTTACATTCCAGGCCCTGGTTGCCTCTCGTATTTCTCCCCACCCAAAATGTTTCAGCTAGTTGAAACAATGTCGCCCGTCATCGCTTCAAGTCGCTGAATCACATCAACTGTCTCTCTGCGCTACGTCGACGCTAGTCGTTCTGCGGTGTGCCCGGGGCTTTTCCTTTTTCTCTCCTACGATCCTAACTATTACTGTTTCTCCCCTTCATTCCTCCATGGTCACCTGCGTCGACGTGACGACCCCCCGCCTCTCTGCGCGTGTGTGCAGGCGGCATGCGCGGCTACGCCATGGGCGGCCAGCAGTTCCGCCAGTTCTTTGCCGGTGCCCGGTCCTCCCTGCTGGGCCCCGTCCCGATGGGCATGGCC
This sequence comes from Amblyopsis rosae, assembly GCA_025399935.1. Taxonomy (NCBI): domain Eukaryota; kingdom Metazoa; phylum Chordata; class Actinopteri; order Percopsiformes; family Amblyopsidae; genus Amblyopsis; species Amblyopsis rosae. Next base: position 6,853 of record JAODTR010005595.1, read on the forward strand.
ATCAAGTCTCCCATGATGGGCTACCCGGCCCCACGCCACTACCACCAGCACGGCCGTTACTACAACAACAACAACAACCACCACAACAACAGCAACAGCAGCAGCAGCAGCAACCCTCCCGCCAGCAGTGCGGTAATGACCAGGGCACCATTACTGTAATGATAGCTTTTCAACCTGCTGAGTCAACACTGTGATGCAGTTTACTGAGTCACTGGCACGACTGTTGGCGAAGAAGGCTAGCAGTCTTGTGTAATTACAGGATGGCCACACGGGGCGCTATATCAGGAGTGTTTCACGTAGGCCCATGTTAAAAGTCTGCCCCGCTATATATTCAGTCTCAACGACCGAGTTGTTTGGAGAGACGTTCTGCATTGTTCTGTGTGGTAATGTGATTTGTAACTCAGTACAGCATTTGCGCCGCACACCGTATATTAGACGTTTATATGAAATAATCAACAAACCCAACTGAAACTTGTCATGTCTTCTATTTGTGTAGTTATGTTGGCGAGGCTTTTGTCTTGTTTCCAGTTTGGTAGCGTAGCGGTTTGGGAAGTGTCGGGTGCATAAATCAAGTCGGCAGACCTCTTGTGCAGCCATATTACTGTATGTGTATACGGGTGTTTGTGCTATTAGAGGTTATATTGCAATACTACTCCCAACATTACTCCTTACTATTACAACATACTCCTTCATTTAGGGAACGTGCATTATTGAAGCGCATATTTCTCCCAGCCCCGTTGTAGCCTTTTGGAATGTATGTATTTACGACACTGACGTTACGCTTTACTGAACCTTACTACAGTTTTGTAGTAATCTGTTGTTTTGGCAGCATGCCTGCAGTTAGCGCACCGTGGATATTATTATTTTAAGATGTGTATTTCTTGTGGGAAAGAAAACCGATGAATAGATGTACCCTAACATTTTGGGTTGTCTACAATGTTAAGCCAAGGTATGTAGCTTGGCGCATCATAGGCTTTTGATCTTGCGCTATTTAATATGCTTTTAATTAATTTATCATATTTTGTCAGCTGACATATGCTGAACGAAATTGCATACCTACGGTCAGAACACCGGTGCTGATATGCCATGCACAATTGTCTCATCATTACGGACTGAGATCACCAACGCTAAATCACGGCGTGGAAAATTATTTAATCGCGACAGCCCTACCGCTCAGAACTTGCACTGAATTTTGTTGCATACACCAGTACAATGCACCCACACACATTATATAAACCAGTACAATGCACACACACACACACACACACACACATTATATAAACCAGTACAATGACGAATCCTATTCTATTTGGGCTGAGTGGCTCTGTGTTATTCAGCAATGTCCGTGGGGAGTGCAGCGGTTCAGCACCACATAATAGGAGCCTGTGTGGTTGCCCCCACGGGTCACACAGCCGGCCGAGGGCCTTCTCTGTGTAATAATCCTGCTGACTGTGCAGGACGTCGCCGCCCGCCAGCCGGACAGGAAGAGAGACGGCGAGCAGAGAGGCGGAGAAGACGGGGTTAACGGCCAGCCGGCCCCCGGCGCCGGCAGTCACACCAGTGACACCGCACCAGCAGGTAGGGGGGGGAGGGACGCTGCCTGCCTGCCTGCTTGATCAACATTGCGGTTAAAGGCATAGTCAGCGATTTGTGAGTGAATGCATTTTTTTGGGTTAAATTCAGTGGATATCTCCTCGCTAGCTGCCTGCTACACAGCCTTGGCTCTGATAACGGGAACGCAAAGTGGTGCAGTCCGGCACAACAATATCCCAGCCATGGCGTTAATTGTGTTACCAATATGGGGGGGGGCGGAGCTTCTGAGGGAGCACTGCATGGAGAGGTGTTTTTGTTTTGATCGAGTTCAAATATCATTTCATTTACCATAGTTCTGTCTGCTCTCCACCAGATGGCGCTGTGGGCTCTCTCTCCGAGGGACACAGCCAGCCCACCGAGGACGCCACAGAGGGGCCTGCGCTCAAGAAGCAGAGGACAGAGGGGTACGCCATCGCTTGTGTCACCCGTGTGGACGCAGTGGATTGGCTGACCACCAGCCAATCAGGTTCTCTCTCTTCTTGGTGTATCAGCTTCCTTCCTGACATCTGTTTTTTCTCTCTCTCTCTCTCTCTCTCTCTCTCTCTCTCTCTCTCTCTCTCTCTCTCTGTGTTCCAGGGTGGAAGAACCCACGGTCCAGCCAGTGGCTGCCGATGAAGACCATCACGATGAAGATGATGACGATGCAGTTCTCATGTCAGAGTATAATGAGGACACAGCGGCGGGAGACGCTGATGGTAGGAAAGCCACATGTACTCTACCTGCTTAAGCCCAAGTAGTCGACCGGCAGGACTGCACTGTGTCAGTGCGAGACGTTTACCATTCAGCTTCTCCATAATTTATTAACGATAAAAAAGCGAAAGCGTCTTTATTGGCATTTGTTTTCTGCCATTTGTCAGGCAGTGAAAGAGTCTATGCTGTTACTCTATCTTTGTGCTTTTATAACCAATCGTCTCCTGTGACCTCTGACCCTGTGTTTCAGACTGCATTCTCTTGGAGGAAGGAGGCTCCACAGTGGGATCTAATGCCGTCGAAGCCCTGGAGGAGAGCAGAGTGGCTGAGGTGTGTGTTTGTGTGCACGTGTGTGATACAGCCGACTGTGTAACAAGTGTACGTGTGACTGTACCTCCATCGCCAACTTAAACGGTATCATAGTTTATCATATAGGGTTGTGTATTGGCAAGAATCTGGCGATACGATACGTATCACGATACAGGGGCCACGAGTGGATATATTGTGATAAATTGCGATTTATAGTTTTAGAGCAATGCTAATGTGTGGCGCCGCTGCAAAAAATAACACTTATGTAAACTTGATCAGGGACTGCAGATGGAAATTAGCTTTAGCTTTAAGCTAGATCTGGTAACAACTAGCATATCTGCTATATTTTGAGGTTAAGGTATTTTCACCTCATATTGTCTCCTCTCTCTAGTTGCAATAGTGATTAATCAGGTGTATTCTACGGTTTGCTAGGCCTATACTAGAACACGCTACGGAATGGGCTGTACTGGAAAGTGTAAATGTTTCTAGCCGTGTTTGTGGCCCGGTCCCTCTTGAAAAAGAGATTATTAATCTAAATGTGGCCCACCTGTTTAAATTAAATAAAATCTAGCCCTGCTTGTTAGGTGCTGTTTTCTGAATGCTAGTGTTTAGCCGTGTGAACGGCCTCCGGGCCCATGCATACCACCGCATCAGTCATCTAGGTGGAGGCACATCTGAAGCACGTGATTGGTTCACATCTCTCCCCCTCCCTCCCCTTCCCTCCCTCCAGGTGCCCAGTGATGAGGGGGTCAGGGAAGGCCCTCCAGTGAGCTCCCCTCTGGAGGAGCTCCCTGAAGATGGAGAGGCCCCCCAGCAGGTAGACGAAGAGGACCCCCAAGATCAGACCAAGGAGGGACCCAACAAGTTCTACTGCTACCTCTGCAGCATCACCTGCCACAACCAGCAGGTAGGCGCGCACATTTTAGTATTATTGTTGGTGTAGTTGTTGTTGTTCTCTCATCTGCTTTTATTCTTCTTTTTCTGCCTATCTTTCTTCTTCTTCTTCACCTTCACATGTTACACCTTCTTCTTCTTCACCTTCACCTTCTGTTACACCTTCTTCTTCTTCACCTTCTTCTGCTGCTGCTGCTTGGTAGAACTTCCGGAGCCACATGAACGGAATGTCCCACCAGCAGAGGATGATGGAGATTCAGCACATGAGCAACGCCTGCCTGGTCACCCTGCTGCCCCGCGTCCAGGAGACCCTGCAAGGGGCCCAGAGAGATGGGTCTGTTTCTAGTTCTGGGGGGGGCTACGTGCTGGGCTACAGGCCACTTGGGTCGTAACTAGGGATGGCACCGATAAGATGCTGAGATCGGAAATGGGTCCGATACTGACTTAAATAACTGGATCGGTATCGGTGACACTTGGACAGTTGTAACCGATCCATGGGGCTGATCAGTTAAATAAATGTACACACGTAGGTCTACTGTCAAGCATGGGCTACGGCTACGGAAATGTTTGCTTAACCTGTAGTCACCATTAGTGCTGGGAGGATAAATCCACAAAACCGCAAGCAAATATCTGCTCAGGGTCTGCTAGCTGCCCATTCTCTGTACATGCTAAAAACAATCTGGTGTTTCTACACTGCCCTGGCTTTGTAATAAGGAACACAAACAAAGTGGTGCAGACCGCACAACACTGTGTTACCAATGTGGGGGACAAAGCTTCTGAGGGAGCACCCTATGGCATTGAGTGGATTTCTATATCATCGATAATTTAGTTATCCGATTAATCGGAAGAAAATAATCGTTAGATTAATCGGTAAAAAGCTAGTTCCGTTTGGTACAGCACTAGTCACAATTAACCTCTAGTCACTCCTAACCTCTAGTCACTCCTAACCTCTAGTAACTGCTAACCTCTAGTAACTGCTAACCTCTGGCCACCGTTAACCTCTAATCACCGTTAACCTCTAGTCACTCCTAACCTCTAGTCACCGCTAACCTCTAGTCACCGCTAACCTCTAGTCACAGCTAACATCTAGTCACACCTGTCCTTCCTGCAGAGAGAAGAGAGCGGGCCAGCAGCGGTGGTGTGCCACCTGTCACACACACTTCTCCAGCAGCATCATGGACCACCGACGCACTAGGGAGCACAAGGTACAGACCACAGGAGCAGGGTGAATATTAGGGATGTGCGCGATTAGTCGGTTAAAAGTTGCCAGCCTCGCTAGTCGGCACCAGAAATACAACTAGTCGTTAAAAGTATTATTATTATTTTCATATTATTAGTAGTAGGTACTTTATCTATCTATCATTGGTCAGTCAGTGTGCACTTTAAACGCTGTTGGCTCTGTGAGTGAAGATGGGAGCGCGTTGATTTAATGCTTTCAGAGTGGTGAAACTGCCGGGACAGACACGGCTCTCAGTGGAGAAAATGTACAGGTTGTCACTTCCCACAACTTGAATGAGAGTGAACTTTTTAAGCGCAGCTACAAAACAGATACTGACCTCTTCCGGTAGCAGTAGTTCACAGTAGTTGGCACTCTGCTTTTGTTATTTTACGAAGATAATAATAATAATAACTTTAGAATATTTAAAATCTAGAAAAATGGTAGAAAACGGTAGATATCCCCACTGTATGCTAGAATACCTACATGCACATATTTAGCCTTATCAATTGTTTTCTGAGTGTTTTCTTAATTTAACTAGTCGACTTGCCTAAATTCAAATTTATCTTTAAACGACTTTAAATGGCCGCGTCACCAACGGCATTTTTCTGTGGAGGCTGACGTAGGCATCGCCCAGACAGATAAGTCTACCGTGCATGGCCTGGAACACAGTCCATTCACCCCCAAAAACAATTCGCTGCATATATACCGTTGTGATCTCAGATTGATCGTAGTTACTTGGGAATTAATGTAATGTACTCAGAATACCCATTAACGCCCCCCAGAGAGAGATAATGGTCAATATTGTGGTGATATCCCTGGACCTCCTCCATCCACTTGCATGGAACGCTGGGTCGTTCTGGTCGGCACAAAGGGTGAAACGTCCCAGCCTCGCGAGACCATCCTGATCTTTACTTCTCTGTGAGAATAAGTCTGTAAAGCCTAGAAATAATTGTGAATGTGTCCGAGTTGCAGCTGAATTTACCAATCGGCGTCGTGTTGACGACTATACGGGCGTGGTTAGGTGTGCCGACAGCGAAAACGACCAGATGGTTCATCCAATCAACTGTCAAGTATTTTTTTGAAAGTGCTTGCCGTTTACAAACAGTTTCAATGTACGGCTCCCCAGATGGACGTGTGACAACAATCCATCTGGCATGTCGGTTTAGAAAAGCCCTCTCCCCTTCCCAAAATCGAATGCACAAGTGCCGTCCAATGGCACCTCCAGTCTCTCTGTTGCTCCAGTCTCACTGAGCCTACCCACCACTGAGGCTACCTAATGTGTGTGCTCCCCAGTTGGCGTGCCGAGCGGTCAGCCCGTCCTGCACCGTGTGCAAGAAGCACTTCAGGAGCGCCCAGCTGTTTGTGGAGCACATGCAGTCTCAGACACACAAGCAGAGAGTGGAAGAGGTGTGTGTGTGTCCCTTCTATGTGTGTGTGTGTCCGCGCACGTGTAACGTCTCTTGCTGTACCATCATAACTAACTAGTGTCAGGGACCCGAGGGCTTGGAGTTCCTGGTTGCCATGGACCCCGACGGCTGCCCGGTGGACGAGCAGGAAGACGACTGCAGCGATCATGGTGACGAGAGCCATGGCAACGACGATGCAGAAGGGAGCTCCGGTGAGCAGGTGAGCAAATCCTCCGGTCAGGTTTTTCTATCTGGGAGATGCTCTCGTAAGGGTGAACCACCATGAAGTGAGAACCAACGCTTGCAACAGAAGTTGCAGCACAGTTCTGTACGATTGGACTGAGGCAAAGTCCTTATAGGCAAGTCTGGCCGTCGGCAGCCATCTTGGTAAGGGCAAAGTGCTTAGAGGCAAGTCTGGCCGTCGGCAGCCATCTTGGTAAGGGCAAAGTGCTTATAGGCAAGTCTGGCCGCTCGGCAGCCATCTTGGCATGGGCAAAGTGCTTATAGGCAAGCCTGGCCGCTCGGCAGCCATCTTGGTAAAAGCAGATGCTGCAATCCATTGCCGGTCAGAAGTTGGTATTTCCGAGTTGGTTTTACTGACTTTCAATCAAATTATGTCCCAGTATGTGTGTAGCACTAGCATCATGGTGTGTGTGTAGCCTACCTACACTAATACATCCACTGATGTGCCAACATGGCCTGGCTGAAAGACCGCGCCGTTGTATATACCAGGCCAGCAGCATCCAACAATATTAGCAACGTCCTGCTAGATGCAGCACGTGACATGTATTTGGACTAAAGCGTCAATTAACTAAAACTAATTCCTTTTTAACAAGCTCTTGAAGATTTAATGTTGAAGACCGTTAAAGATTTTATGTTAAAATATTAACACCAGGTAAAGGTGTAGTCAGTGAATGTAAGATAATACACTTTTTGTGAAGTTAAGCAAATATCTGCTCATGGTCTGCTAGCTGCCCATTCTCTGTACATGCTGAAAACTATAATCTGGTGTTTCTACACGACCAAGGCTTTGTAATAAGGAACACAAACAAAGTGGTGCAGATTGCACAACACTGTGTGTTACCAACGTGGGGGACAAAGCTTCTGAGGGAGCACCCCGTGGCATTGAGTGGATCTTTAAATTATGGATAATGTAGTTGTTTGATTAATCAACAAAATTATCATTAGATTAATCGCCTAAGAAATAATTGTTTGGTACAGCACTACATTGGATTGCACTAAGAGTCCTCATAGGCCATCTCTAGTCTCCGGGGCAGTTATGAGAAAGACCTTATGTGGAGATAGGCATATCGGCACATCAGTGGTCACCTTTGACAAAAATCACTTAAATGTTTGGTGATTTTTGCCCTAGATCTAAAAAGCAGTTATCCCCACAGGTTAAATTTCTACTACGCCTATGTAACTGACGGCCTGCGATCGCACGATTGCATAAATAGGTTAAGGTTTGGCCGTTTATAAAGCAGAAGATTGGCTCTTTTCCTCCAATCAAATCACAGATTTGCCCCATAGAATTCCATTCAGAATTCTTAAAGAGGTCAGTCTCCTCTATAATTTCTCATGCCCACAATGAGCTTGCCCCCTTGTGGCCAAATTGCGCACCTCCACTCTACAGTTGGGCGGAGCTAGGGTGACTGACTGACTGTGTTCTTCTTCCAGGAGGGCTGGTCTGGCCGCACGGAGGTGAGCCTGAAGGACATGGACACCGATGAGGAGTACGAGCCAGACACCGTCTATGGTGAGAGGACGTTTAGCGGCCACCGTCACACATGATGTCATTATAGTACATGGTAAAACGCAATACACACACAACAGATGCGGAGACAATTAAGAGACTACTGCATCAATGTCTCCCAATTTTGACTATTTATACATTTTTATTTTTGATTGACATGTAATTATATGTATATTTATATTCATAGAATTTGTTATATCTTTTACATTTACAGTATATTTATACTATTACATTTTAAATAATTTCCAGCGGTATGATATTTTCTGTGGCTGTATATTAACATATGTAATAATAAAGTAACACTTTGTTTATATTGTTGAAGTATACTTTGACCATGTTTATATCTTTAGCATGTGTTTATTTTTTTTTCCATTCCATTGTACTATTGCACTAGCCACACCTCCATACTGTGTGACGTACTCAGTAAGTGGGCTCTTCTCCCCGATAGGCTCCAGCTTCCTGGCTCCGGTAGCGGGCTTCCTGTGTCGGCTCTGCAACCGGTTCTACCACTTTGAGTCCACGGCCCTGATCTCACACTGCAGGTCCCTAGTGCACTTTGAGAACCTCAAGGTCAGTGTTGACCTCTAGTGAGAGCCTCAAGGTCAGTGTTGACCTCTAGTGAGATCCTCAAGGTCAGTGTTGACCTCTAGTGAGAGCGTCAAGGTCAGTGCTGACTTCTGGTGAGAGCCTCAAGGTCAGTGTTGACCTCTAGTGAGAGCCTCAATGTCAGTGTTGACCTCTAGTGAGAGCCTCAAGGTCAGTGCTGACTTCTGGTGAGAGCCTCAAGGTCAGTGTTGACCTCTAGTGAGAGCCTCAAGGTCAATGTTGACCTCTATTGAGATCCTCAAGGTCAGTGTTGACTTCTAGTGAGAGCCTCAAGGTCAGTGCTGACTTCTGGTGAGAGCCTCAATGTCAGTGTTGACCTCTAGTGAGAGCCTCAAGGTCAGTGTTGACCTCTAGGGGGAACCTCAGTCATCCAAACACATAGCGTATGTTTTAAGGCTATAGATGTATGTTATGCTCGCTACCGTACCGGCATCGCTCTTTTTTTTTCTTCCTCTCTCACTCTACGTTTTGTATTTCCGACATACTATATATCTAATATTTAATACGCCTTCTGCTTCTGTATTAATGCCCTGGTTATGTTCGGTCACCTTGGAACAATTGAAAATACAACTGCATATTTATAGAACTACACTGCACTGTAACTATATGGTATCCTAGTGCACTCGCTTGTTTTCACTGTCGGGGACTCCAGCAGTCAAAATCACCAAAATGCACATCCTTTGTGTGTGTGTATGTATGAGAGAGAGAGAGAGTGTGTGTGTGTGAACATGAACGCTTGTATGCGTGAACTTGTGTGTGATGGAGGCAGCACACTAAACAACCCAACGGTGTTGCATCCTCAGAAGTACAGAGCCCTGCAGCGCCACACAGCTGCTGCAGCTCCCCCCAGTGGCGGGGCCCTGGTGAGCAGCCACGACCAGAGCATGCAGCCTGTCATTACAGTCACCCGCCTGAAGGAGGCGCCTGGCGGAGGACCCTTCCAGGAGGTGGAGGAGGAGGATGTGGAGGAGGAGGTGAAGGAGGTGGAGGAGGAGGGGACGACGACGGCGGCGGTTGAGGCAGAAGCGCTCGCCACGTCAACAGAAGACGGCGACGGCTGCTGCGCTCTGCCAGACCCTCTCGTTGCCTCGTTCCAAGCCTGTGTGGACCAGGAGGACCCTCCCGTGGACCAGGGGGACCTTCACGGGCTGGCCGACGGAAAGCAAGAGGGGTCAGAATGTCAGCCGGACCGGAAGGAGGTTGAGGAGGAGAAGGGGGAGAAGATGGAGGAGGGGGCTTCTGGACCTGGGAGGAAGGCTAAGGCTGCCCCCAGGAGGAGGTCAGGCAGGGCTGCATGCAGACATTGAGGCCCGGGGTGTCCCCCCGTGTGGGGGCGTGGAGAGGAAAGGGGGGGGGGGTCTTCCAGTATGGCATCGAGTGCACTCATGGAGGGAGTGGCGGACCCACCCAAGTGTAGAATATAGCTTCACACACACACCGGAGTGGTCGCTGAAGAACAGGACTGGCTCCACAGCACCACCCACTGACCGGGAGGACAACTGCACTTACTGGTGTTTTTAAGCTTTTCTGATTTCTCCAGTATACCAGCCAGTTCCACAACTAGGTCCAGTGCTGCTGCTCTTGTGTGTGTGTGTCTCTGTGTGTGTGTGGCTCCAGCATGTGGTAAAGATGGGGCGACAGTCTTGTAAATGTTCCGCTGATTGTAGCAGAGTAGCAAACGTTGTAGTGGAATCAGTAGATGATTAGTTTTGATATAGCCACCAGGTCATGCTGTGCTCATCTCCAGTCCAATAAGGGACTTAGTAGGAGGCGGAACTAGCAGTCTCATTCCTGAACAGTGAACCGGTTTGTCACACGTACAGAGCCCTGCATTTGCCATGTACTGCACATGTCCCGTTTCATTATGAAAAGGAATATCTTAAGATCAATCAGTGCATCTGTTGAGCCAGAATCATGTTGTTTTGCCAGGACAGTATGAATGGGGGAAAAAAACATTTAATAAAACATAATTTAACTTTTGTTTAACTTGAATTTGAAGCTTCCTTAACATAGTCTTCACATTGACATTCGGTAAATAAATTATTCTCAGAATCAAACTTGTAACGTGTCGTCAAGTTTTAAATTAGAACTTTAAAGTACATCCATCCCGCTTATCCGAAGTCGGGTTGGTTGGACTTTAAAGTACAGTATATCGTCAATTGTGCTACATCAAAACAGTGGAGACGACAGTCAGCGTTCCAGGCTTGTTAGAGGCATGTTTTTAGACACTGGGTTCCCAGACTACCTTGAAGGTTAATACATGGTTAAGATCTGTTTGAGGACTGGTCAGAAGCCTACAGAGCAGAGGGGTTTAGTACAAGTTTAATTTAGATTTGTAATATTTTACAACCTTAATCAGTCACTTTATGGTCTTTTATTTTCTCACAAATCATGGGTGAAGCAGATTATGCTTTTCTAGTACCTTTTAAAGATATGGAATATAATATTTTTGAGTATTTTTACTTTAGACTTGCTTGTTGACCTACAACTATTGCCAGTGTGAATATTGCAGGATTTTTATTTATTTGTATTCATTTATCTAGTTTTGATCATCACTCATGTTATTGGTTGATTTTTAAAAGTATATTTCCCACCGTTCTGATCTTAATAACCAAGATGGTGTGAAAATTAAATGTTTTGCCAATGCTGGCTGAACATTTAGATTAAATTAATGATTCTAATGTATCAATATTTAATAGGCTCGCTTCCAAAAAACATGTTGAAACTTGAAACATAACATTGAAAAGTGAAATTGCAGCTTTGCTTGAATGTCGAATATTCATGCAGAATATTCTGATTTTAATTCTCTGTGGTGGTTTCGTTTGCAATATGTTGCAACCAGGTTTGCCGTTTTTGACTGTATGCTGTGGATCTTTAGCTTCTACCAAGGCATTTCACGCACTGATTCTACCAGCAACCTTAAAGGTGGGGTTGGCTATTCTAATCCAATTCATTGTCAACTTCAGTGAATATCTCTTTATGGTCCGCAAGTTGTTATGTTCTGGGTGCAGTGTCAAATAATTTGGTGTTCTTACGCAACCCTGACTCTGTTAATGGGAACACAAAGTGGTGCAGAATTGGGGGTGGGGTGGGGCACATCCCTGAAGGGAGACGTTTCTTTTGATTGATTGATCTATTCAAAAATTGACAATCTTTCTCCACCATCGCTGACTCCACCTTTTTAAGTAGACCATGGAAATGTTAACCTCCCGTGGCAAATTGCCCTACATGGAGCTCAATTGTGTTTTCACAGTTGACTATTCAATGGCCAGTAGAGAAGCTTGACTATGCTCAAACAAATTCACTTTAAAGGAAGTAGCTTCTGTGACAATTCCTTGGACATTATAGAGAAATGTCACATGCATTGATATTTTATTTCAAACGTTAATTCTTCTGTTTTTCTTATTTAAGTGCTTTGTTCTCTTACACTGGATGTGGAAGTCACGTCAAATAGTTCCGGATGTAAATGACATGGGATCATTTAGATTTTAAGACGAAATAAAAAAAGCAGTGTTGTTCCCACTTAATGTAGCAGACTTTAAATCATTTTATCCAGCAGATCCAGAAACACTTTTACCCGGTTTTGAGTTATTTGTACAGTGTCTATACTATATATAGATACAACTTTAATTTCAATGTCCTCCTGTCATTCACCAGGCAGGCACAGATATGACTTCAGTCTTAATGACCAAGTATTTACATTTTCACACAATAAATAAAGGTCGGAGTTGACCTCTAGCGATTGTTTTAGTTGTAGTGATGGCTGTCTATTGTGACATATTCACGCTAACCTATTAAACTGGATGTCAGTTCTAGTATAGAGTGAAAATGTATGTAGTTAAGGATGTTGACTACTTGTCTACCTTGGAAATTGTATGGAAGGACATGTAATTGCATGTAAAGGTGTTTTTCTTTCAAATAAAAGGCAGTTTGTTTCTTATTGCATTTTTATTCAGTAACAGACAAACAAACACGTTTTCTAACTGCTGGAAGTTTCATGTATTTTTGGATGTATGTTTTTGGTCATTTTAAATAAAATTTGACAGTAACCACATTTTTATTGTGTTCATTGTGTATCTATAAACAATTCTTCAAAAAAAAAATACATTACACAACACAATTACTGTAGGTTAAATACAATATGACAGACTTACATTACAACCAAATGGGTACAGAAGAAAATGATATGTATAGCTGCTCCTACCTGAATACAACAAATTTGCAGCAATTTAACATTTAATCAAAACAATTAATCCCAACGGCAGATTACCTGATACAATGCATCTTAAACAAGCAGCTGCCTCATTAAAAGTAGACAAACTGACAAATGTATAAAGAAAACAGAAATGACCACACAAAATAGTCATCATAGTTCTATGGGTATGGGTTCTATTTTCTATATGTGTTATCAGTCATACTGTACCTACAGTATGACTGATAATACCCAGCGCATGTACTAAGTTATACAATATGTTCAGATGCAACTCCACACACTTCATCGTTGGACTAAATTACAGCAACTCTGCAGCTCTGGTGAAAACATTCCAATATATCTGCATCGTTAATTGCCTTTACCCATTTCGATCACTAGTTTGGTTGCCTGCGATCCATATGCAGTTCTCCACTGGAAGGTGAGCAATCGCCTTCTGAGACACTGCAGGGTTCTTCCGTGGGTGAGCCAACCAATTGAGCTCTGAACTCCAGCCTGGCCTGTCTGTTGGACTCCAAGAGTTCGTGCAGTTTGCCATTAAGGGAGTCATTCTTCTCCTCCAAATCATCAAGACATGAATTTATTTGATCCAGCATTGAGTTGATGGCAACATATTCTGTCAATAAATAATGAATGATTATTTTAATTAAAACTTAGGAAGTATACACGTTTAAACAAATATCGCATTTAATAAACTGTGATTAGCCTTAATATTGGTATACCCTCTCACTGGGTCGTCTCATAATGATTACAGGAATAGATGCCGCTTAACTCTCATTGAATGTGTGATTGAAATATAATCATAATTACCTTCGTCACCGAATTCATCTTCTTCGTCGATAATATTTACAATACTATCAGAGGTGTTGGGATCTCCATTTGGTCCAGACATTTTGTGGTGCTATACAACAGTAATGTGGTTGACCCCTAGGCTACTGGATTATTTTACCAGGAAGTCTGTAACGGTACATCGATGACCCTTCTGGTGTGGCAAGGTTACGTATTTGTATCGCTCTCGACATGCACAAGATAACAACACTGACATCAATAATTAGAACATTATACTAATAAATGTCTTACACCCGGATTACAGCAGAGAACGCTGGTGATTTGGAGCGTCTGCCTTTTTGTGTATCACGGGACGGAGTGGGGGTAGGCGTGTCTCCGTCTGAGAAGCTGTCACATGATAGTGATCAGCTGACTCGGACGCATGCGCCAGTACTAAATGGTGCAAAATTGCAGATTGTACAAAATGTTATCGTGTCTATAAAAATATATTATAATAATGACATAAACAATTCTACAAGTACATGTATCTTATTACGGAGAATGATTAAATATAACTTCTCAGTAAATATGAATTGTAGTTGGCTACTGCACATTCTGGACAATGTGTAGCCTGGTTTCGTGGTTTTGTCACAATCACTTTATATATTCATTTTTATTATTAGGGACCCATGGGCTTTTCCACTTGGACCTATCTATTATTTCATTTTGAGAAAATCATTGTCACGTTATTAAAATTTACATTTCTGTCAATTACGTCACTGGCAGTGCGGCTGCGCACTTGATCCCAATCCCATGTGGCGCAGATCGACATTCATTCCCTTCACAACTTGATGAAGAGATCAATGGTCACACAGCGCCTATGGTTATTTAGCAATGGAAGATTTACCGGTAGACATCCAGGTGTTTCTCCTTAATCATCCATTTATCCAACGTACAGACGGCAATAAGGTCAGTAACGCGATCACACAAACATGCATGCAACTGACTAGTAGCTAGTTGCTAACTAATACCAGACATGGTTGATTTGTGTGTAGTATAGGCCTATTAATAACAATTTGCTCCCACATCCTTCATTTAACATTACGCTACTGTGCTGTTGTCGTTTCAGATCAGATGCACACTAAATGGCCACGAGTTTCCTTGTAACCTAGCAGAAGTGCAGAAGTTCACCAACGGGAAGAAATACAAGACACTAAGCGCTGCTTCAGAGTTCAACTATAGCCAATATGAACCACACATTGTGCCAAGCACAAAACAACCGTAAGGACACTATGGTCTGGTCTGAACATCTGCATCTGTTAATGTCTGTAATATGAAGTCGTTGTTCCATGAAACAACATATTAAAAGTTTTATCTTTGTTTTCCAGAAATCAGCTCTTTTGTAAACTGACAGTCAGACACATCAACACACAGCCACACCATGTCCTTAAACATGTCAACGGACAACGCTTCCAAAAAGCCTTGGGCGAATGTGAGCACACGTTCCCTACATGTTTCGGGTACTGGTAATGTACCGGAGTACATTGTTTTTCAGTTTATACAGCAGTGGTATGCCAGTGCTGGCTGACAACTTCTTATTTCAGAATTATTGCAACATAATAAAAGAGATGCAACGTTATATTTTCTCGCAATAGTAACTACAAAAAAAACAAATTAACGTTATAACTAAGTACTTGATCAACTCTCCTTCCTGCTACATACAAATAAACTAAAGGCGGAGTGATGTCTGTCTGTTTACCCCGTCTTGCCATAGACGAGGAGTGTAAGCGCCAGGGAACCGTGTTCGTTCCGGCCAGACTGCGTCGACCGAAGCCCAGAGACGGTGGAGAGGAGGTCAAGAGAGACGATAAGAAACAGCGGGGAGCTGGTCTGTGGGAGCCTACCTCTGGTGACGAGGGTTCGAGTGACTCCCAAGACAGCATGAGTGACCTGTTTCCCCGTCAGTACCCTGTGTTGCAACAACAACAACATTATTGATAATATTAATAATGATAATGATAATAATCGGCCACCAATGAGGGTCAGTTTGAAAATTCAGACATTATTTTTTTTTGTATTCAGTAGCATAAAACTGTACATTTGGGAGAACATGGATTTTGTTTTTTACAAACTGACAAAAACGACTGCAATTTTGAGAGGTCAATGTTTCCAGTGAGTAGCTATCTTTAAAAACATGTCTAGTGTGAGATGCTATAAAGACCACAGACAGGTTAACATCTTTTAGAGCCTTGCTGTAACACTTGATGGTTTAGTTCTTTTCTTTGTTTCCCATAGCTCAGTTATTCTCTGTGACAAATTCAAAGGAAGAGGGTGTTGCTGGTCACGAAGTAGACGACTTTAAAATGGACGACGACGAAGAGATGGAAGTGGACCAGCAAATTAATCTGAAACGCAAGAAGGTCATTAATTGCTCTGTGCGTGCGGGGTGGGGGGGGTTTCAGTTTAAACACGCGTGCTTGTTTTATTTAATTGAGGACTGACGATGTGTCTCTATACCCCTCAGGTCCAGGGTGGTGGTCTTCAGAAGAAATTCAAAAAGCACAAGTGTAGAAAAGAGAAACCACAGAATGGAAACTGAAGTTTCCAGGACATTTGACTGTTTCAATGCCCCAGTTATAAAACACGTTTTAAATTGGGAATGCCATTGATTGACCTCCTGCTTTTTAGTGGGCTGTCTACCAGCACGTTGTGCGTTCTGGTAAACAAGCAGTAACTTTGGGGGGAAAAGAAGAGCGTTGACCTGCATTCCTGCCTGGAGTTACACCATAGGAATATATCCAAACATTTTCTGTCTGTTAATACAGGCGCAGGATCTAACATATGTCTGTCGTATGTTGACCTGAGTGCACACTGGTGTAAAATAAATCTTGTTTGACTGCTCAATCAGTGTAAAATATTTGGCCATGGCCCTCATTTATCAACGCTTAGACTTGAACCCATGTTGAGGCCTCTAAGCTCTAATCATCTAATCATCTTGGTGTGTGTGTGCGTGTGTGTCTTAAGCTATGTCACATAATGTCACACAAATCAAATGTGTGTTGGCAAAGATGTTAGTGACATATGTAGCCCTTTGGGGACTGAGTGTGGTCCCACCGTTACGCACCGCTTGTTTGTAAGCATCACATTTCACCGCCACTATGAAGGATGGAGTAGAGTGGAATTTAGTCAATAAGGGTGCGGAAAGACCAGGCCCTGCAACGCCCTTGGATAATAGAGATAACACATTCCACATACATCAAAAAAAATCATGCTTTAAAATAATCATGACTTTGTATTTCTTTTAATTTGTTGTCACACTTGTATTTATACTTTTTTACTTAGTTTTAAATTTAAATGTGTGTAACTATTGCGTTTATGACCTTCAGGGGGCGCAGCAATTAGTTTTATCGCCTACTTTGCGGCAAAATAAAAAGAAGAAGCGAAGCCCCTCCCAGCCCCTCATCATTCAGTAGTAGCCGTAGCAGTCGGAGGCAGCCGAGCCAGTTCCATCTGTGCTCGCAGCTAGCTCGCTGTACACCAAGGCCAATGCAGAAATATGGCGACGGACAAAACGAAACATGAAGGAAGAGTTAAAATTGGCCATTACATCCTCGGAGATACTCTTGGAGTGGGAACATTCGGGAAGGTTAAAGGCACGTATCTGAATCTGTATTGTTCTTGCAATGCCAACTCAGAGATGCCGCTAACAAGCTTTAGCTTCCCGGCTAGCCGTGCGAGCTATGCACATAAAGATGAAAGCTAGCAACACACTTGTTGGCCCCGCTGTGGTTAGTTTGCAGTAATGGGCGTGAATCGTTCTTTAATGCAACAGGCGCCATACTTTCGTGCAACATCAGTTGGCTTGTCAGTTTACCACAACGAGCCAGAAATCACTTGGCAAGGTATAGGCACGGAATACGCTATGAGACATTAGACGCCATCCCTCCCTTTTCCCCCCGTTTCCCTGTTTTGCAGTTCTTTATTGTTACGTTGGGGATGTGACAGTTAAGTATGTATGGCTTAAATGTAAAATCGTGCCACTGTGCATTCTCTGTTTGTTGGTGGTCGCTTCAGAGTATCATTTTCTGTTGTTTGGATACAATCGATTGTAATGCAAACAGTTTGTTCAGGGGTCAAGTGTGGCAAACCCTTGTGACGCACAAAGCACCAGGATAATTTTTGCCCAGGGGGCGTTACTCATCCTTACAAGCGCTTGTCCCAAATCAAAACATTGGTTTATGGGGTGTATATCAAGACTGGATCATTATAGCTGTCCATTGCCAAGATGTAGCCTTGGTTGTTGACAAAGAAGTAGTCATACTTGGTTAATACTTAACCACCAATATCAAAAGCAGCTGTATAGTGTGTCTGCCTGAACCAACTTGGATTCTTGGATTGTTTTTATATAAACACACACAACATTGTCAACGTATGTCGTCTGTCCTGTCTTGTCAGCTAATTGTACTCCCTCGCGCGCTTTTCCCTTGCTTCGTCCTGCAGTTGGCCAACACGAGCTCACCAAGCACCAAGTGGCCGTGAAGATCCTCAACAGGCAGAAGATCCGCAGTCTAGATGTGGTGGGCAAGATCCGCCGGGAGATCCAGAACCTCAAGCTTTTCAGGCACCCCCACATAATTAAACTGTAAGTCCTAGATTAAGCCAGGCACTGTAAATCCCCTTGATGCGCTATCAAGGGGATTTACAGCTATTTCCACGCTGTAATGATGGGGTTTAAGACCAAATACACCAACCCAACATTCCTGCATGGCTTCATGGCACTGATGCCTCACCGGGCCAGTGTGTTACGTGGATGTTTGTTTTATATATAAATACATCAAAATATGGTTTTATATGGAAGATAACCATCTTCAATGTGTTATATCTCACATGTGGGCCTACGCTAACATACGGTGGAGACTCAAACCATGAAATGGAATGAGCAGCTGTGCTTGAGGTCTGCAGAGCAGAAGTCATCAGGTTTACCACAAAGCGTGGTGTATTTTGGGCTTCATCGGGTATGACCTGGCCTGTCGGTTCCTTCTGTCAGTTTAATCCTGCCCGTGTGTTGTTGTGTCTCTTACCGCGCTGTTGAGGCCTCTGTGAATGGTGTCCATGATTGTGAGTCCACCTTTACACGTCTGCATAATGCACAGTAGTGATTGCTGTGGTGTAAGTAGTGGTTTTGGTCCATGGCTTTCCCCCATTATGTGTTGTAGAACTGACGCCAATGGGCGCTGGGTACAGTGTCTTTTATGATTGTTTGCCTGTGAGCCAAAGTTATTATGCTTATTTTTTATTAGAGATCTGGTGAAGGAGAAGTTTTAATGTGACTCGTTGTAATGATTAATTCGCAGGTGAATATAGTTCATGGCTTTCTGTGTGAAGCTGTCCTTGTGGATAAGTTACAATGAACATAGGCTGAAACCTCAGTAGACTGAAGTGTAATGCTAACTTGAGCAGTGTAGCTGAAGTGGTTGCAAATCATATGGTTTAGAGGAGCTTTGTTGACACAAGATGAACAGAGCCTTACAAAGTAGTCTTCCAAACGGATGATGCATGGGCTGCCGGTGCTTAAAGAACTATGTTGAACCTTGTTGTCATTAGTGTGGGTGGGTCTGTCTGTGGAGGGCCCCCTCTCTCCACAGCTATACCCTTTAGTGTCCAGACAACACACAACACTGTGTGTGTGTTCACTCACTCAACAAGCAAACAAGGCGACTACAGACCAGGCGTTTTTTTTTTTGCATATGGAAACGAGCAAGCTAGTCGGACAGTGTGGACAATGTCCAGTGATGGTGTCGGCCCTGTATTTGTGTCAAAGTTGACACGTCTGTTATCTAGGCTGTGTTGTCTGTTTGTTTGTTTTTAAGAGAGGCCACAGGTTCTGTATGAAAATGGTGGTTATTGATTTCATGTTCAAGATTCAAGTAAATTCCGTTAATCATAATGAGCCTCGTTTCACAGTCAGTCTTGTTGTCTGACAGTACTGTAACTAATGGGCAAGCTGCGTTCGGAACCAGCAGGCGTCCTCCTAGCTTACAATTGTGTCTACCGTATCCCTTTGCACTGTTTCCACTGCAGTGTTAGGTGCTGATTCTAGCGTCCGAAACACTGTTTTTTGATTTTTTTGTGATGTAGCGCATCTAACAAAGGTTGCATGGAAAACGTAGAATTCACAAACATTTTAATAGTCACTTGAGGAACAAGCTTTTTTTTTCTCTTTTTGTTTTAGCACCATTCTTTAGCACTCACAATTATTGTTTTGGAAGCTTATTTCCTCTCTCCTTTTGCTAGACACTGGATTTTTCTTTTTTGGCTCCGATGTCAATATTTCTGAGCAAGTAATGTCCACACGGCTTAACCTTCAAAGGGTTGCCAAAGAGAATTGACAGCAGATTTGATTACACGGTGCTTCCGGTGACTCTGTTAACAATACTGTCTCACATATCTCAACTACCTATTCCCTGGAATTCCATAGCTCTTTATTTATGCCATGATATTGATCAAAATATACCAGTATGTGTCGTATGCACGGTTGTATGTTGCATAACACGCCATTGTAGGTAGTTGGTGTAAAACCTGCTGTTGTTGACACAGTATACATGTCAGCTGCGTTAAAGCAAACGCTTAAAAACAAAATGTATAAATATAATATTTCATTATAAAATTGCACCCTATATCTCTGCTTTTTATTTCCCAGTTGATATGACAACCGGTTGCCCCTCTGCGTTGGTAAGAAGAATGTTGTTGTAACTGAACCCCAGTGTTTGTTTCCTCTAGGTATCAGGTGATTAGCACCCCTACAGACATCTTCATGGTCATGGAGTACGTCTCCGGTGGGGAGCTATTTGACTACATCTGCAAGAACGGCAAGGTGAGCTAAACCTCCAGCCCTGGCTCTCTGTCTGGGCTGCAGCCGACGACAGTCTTGGGCGCAGGGGGTCTCGGGGTTGTTTTAGAGCATCGCGCATGACGACACCCTCAGTAGTCTTGGCGACGCTCGGGTGATGATCGTCATCTCTGAGTGGCAGTGACGGCATAAAGCCGCCCCGCCCGCGCTTGAAACTGTTAACGCAGTTGCAAGACATGTGGTAGCTTAGTACTGTTGAAGCTAATGCGTTGCGCTAATGCCTATTGGTTAGTGGATGTATCTTTGCCTTTTGTACAGTGTATGTTTGTGTGTATTGGATGGTTGATGAACATTCTCACTACTTTTTTCTTGTGTGTGTGTGTGTGCACTCACTCTGACAGCTGGATGAAAAGGAGAGCCGCCGGCTCTTCCAGCAGATCATCTCTGCTGTGGACTACTGCCACAGACACATGGTGGTGCACCGCGACCTGAAGCCGGAGAACGTTCTGCTGGATGCCCACATGAACGCCAAGATTGCAGACTTTGGTAGGGCTGCACAACAGACGCGGCCTCCTCAGCGGCCTGCAACGCTCCGCTTAGTTACTTTAAGGCTGACTACTGTGACATGTATAGAACCGTTCTATAAATCAGAATGTAAAAATGCGTATATTACATGCAAGTAAAAAGTCTAAACATATAAATAGTACAAATCTGAGAAACTGCTGCAGCGGTCTCTTATTTCTTTTTCACGGCTGTGTAAGAGGATAGTTGCTGATCGCTGTCACATCTGCCTCACATAGTTGTTTCTCTTCCCTGTGAAAATGGTCTGTGATGTTGATGCACGTGTCTGTCTGGCAGGTTTATCAAACATGATGTCGGACGGAGAGTTTCTGAGAACAAGCTGTGGCTCCCCGAACTACGCTGCCCCCGAGGTCATCTCAGGAAGGTGGGTCTATTTATTATTTTGTTATTTCTTTTTGGTATATCTGTTTTCCTCGAGGTTTCTTTGTGGGCTGTGGCAAAGTCCTTGTATAGGCAAGTCTGGCCACTTGGCAGCCATCTTGGTAGTTTCTGGGTAGTTTTTTCCGACAATAGCTAAATGAATGGGTAGGAGACATAACTGCACTATTAATAAATGTTTTTATGTCTGTTATGCATGTGAAACTGTGCTTGCGTCAGTGCAACCACACATTTGGCTTATTAGGCTAAAGGCCGTTGCACGTGGAGCTGAAGCGAGGCCGACGTGGAGCGTTTACGCTGTGGATCCGCCCTCATGTTAATCAATGAGTCTTTGCACACGTGAAGCTAGAGCGAAGCTGCTCGCTGAGCCGCATTTTTGAAGCTCTTTTTTTTTTTACATAGAATGCAATGGGAATACGTGGTAGAAACAAATTAGACACTACATATATTAATTTAAAAGAAAACTGTTTGCTTGTTTCTTGAAGCCCCACCCACACCATTTCCTCGATTCGATGTTGCTCGCCTAAATTGTTGTCATAATGTTATTTGTGATTATACACTTACTGACCTGCAGCAAGCATAATATCATGTTCATATACTCCAATCAGTGTGCAACGGCGCGTAGGCTATCATGACCATTGACCAACAGTGCGCGCTGGTGGGCGGGGAAATATTCTCCCCTAAGCGTATCGGAGAATAAACCACGTACGCTTCAGCTCCGGAACGGGCTGAAGGGTTCAGCTATTACAAGGCCGACAATATGCTCTTTTTTTGGGAGGGATGGCCGGAATGTATAATCTCTCTAGTTAAGTCAAGTCAAGCTGTTTTACCGGCACCACACACACACGCGCGCAGGCTGTACGCGGGCCCAGAGGTGGACATCTGGAGCAGCGGGGTCATTCTGTACGCCCTGCTGTGCGGCACGCTGCCGTTCGACGACGACCACGTGCCCACGCTGTTCAAGAAGATCTGCGACGGCATCTTCTTCACGCCGCAGTACCTGCAGCCCTCCGTGGTGGGCCTGCTGAAGAACATGCTGCAGGTGGACCCCATGAAGAGGGCCACCATCAAGTATATCCGGTGAGCTTGGAGACTTAACGTCCTGATAGGACAGGTCGCTTTTGGCGCCCCCTGCTGTAAGTAATTGTGGTAGTGTCTCATTTAAGTAAGTAAAGTGTGTGTGTGTGTGTGTGTGAGATTGTATTTATTTAGTTATTTACGCAGTGTTACATGACTGGCCAATATGAGCAAATTTGGCTGGCCGGCTGACCAACCGACTGACCTTGTTTTAAAGTGCTACATTCTAGCCAGTAGGTGGTTGTAATGCACCGTGTAGACAGTAGGTGGCATTAATGCACTACGTGCAACATTCTCCACAGGAATATCCACAGGGAGTATTGCACACTTTCCAAACCCATGCTGGTATTGGCCTATGGTGTTGGCTCATGCCCGCGGCCAGCTGAACTAAGCTTGCCTAGTTTCTGCCTGTTTTGTTAATTGCTACATAAGTAAATATAGACAGCCGGCATTTCTCCATTATGTCCAAGTGGATGTCACCACTTTAGGGGTGTGGTGTGAACTATGACACACGCACACCACCTCCACCTGTTCCTTGTAGTTGTCCTCACTCGAGTATATTTGAATTGGGCGTCTGCTAAGTTATCTAATTGTTCAGTGCAGATTTCCAAAATGGGGTGCTAATACTTTATGAAGCTGTTTTTATATGGTATTTTAACATTAATATAGCAGCAAACAGCTTCTATGTAAACGTATAGTGGGCTAATGGCATCCTGATATATCACGTGCTTCTGTGTGTGTGTCCCCTCAACCCATGGAGCATTTGTGTTGGGTCTGAGACGCTGGTGCTCTAGTGCAGTGGTTAATAATAAGCCACAATTATATGGCTGTTATTCTTCTACCAACTCTGGGGATTGTCGGGGGAGCGATTCTCTTGCACTGTTATTTTTGGGGGGTCGTGACCTGAAAAGTTGGAGAACCCCTGCCTCTAGTGTGCCCTCTAGTGGCAGAAAGTCATATAGCTTCACTTGAACTAAAGTCACTAATAAACGCATCTGGTCCTCCTCCACAGCGAGGACAACTGGTTCAAGCAGGACCTGCCCAAGTACCTGTTCCCGGAGGACCCGTCCTACAGCAACAACATGATCGACGACGAGGCGCTGAAGGAGGTGTGCGACAAGTTCGAGTGCACGGAGGAGGAGGTGCTGACCTGCCTGTATGGCCGCAACCACCAGGACCCGCTGGCCGTGGCCTACCACCTCATTATCGACAACCGCCGCATCATGAGCGAGGCCAAGGACTTCTACCTGGCCTCCAGCCCACCCGACTCCTTCCTGGACGACCAGCACCTGTGCATCGCCACGGCGTCACTGGTGGTCGCCGGCGGGGGAGGAGGGCCGCCCCCCTCCCTCCACATCAAGCCCCACCCCGAGCGTGTGCCCTTCCTGGTGGCGGACACCCCGCCGCGGCCACGCCACACGCTGGACGAGCTGAACCCCCAGAAGGCCAAGCACCAGGGGGTGAGGCGTGCCAAGTGGCACCTGGGCATCCGCAGCCAGAGCAGGCCCAGTGACATCATGTCGGAGGTGTGCCGCGCCATGAAGCAGCTGGACTACGAGTGGAAGGTGAAGGGGGGGGGGGGCAGCTGGGGGTATGTGGTGGGGGTGCGCTGGGCCGTCCAATCAAAATCCAACTAAATGTATCCAAATGAATGTTGTCCTGCGGTGCGATGGCTCACCTTGTTTGTCAAATGAAGAACAATGGCTATAGGTATAGCCTATTTTTCCTTTTGTTGCCCGGCCACAAAACTTAATACCTGTTTAATACCTGCGCCATAGTTAACTAGCGGTGCGGACACATTTAAGCGTGATCATCGTACTCTAAAGAGATTTGTGGCTGGTTCAGAGCACAGACGGGTTTGTGCAGATTAAGGCATTGACAAATTCATTGGATTAAGGGAGCAGCTGCTAAAATGCCACTACAAAGCAGCAAACAGGTATTTGAAGATACTGGTGCCTCTGAAGTCCCGCCAACCTCAAGGTGTAGAATCCTCCAGAGGCTCATTTGCATCGACTATTTAGGAAAATCAGTGTAAAATTTGCATAATAATTTGGAAC
The DNA here is from genome assembly GCA_025399935.1 of Amblyopsis rosae. Taxonomy (NCBI): domain Eukaryota; kingdom Metazoa; phylum Chordata; class Actinopteri; order Percopsiformes; family Amblyopsidae; genus Amblyopsis; species Amblyopsis rosae. Next base: position 31,245 of record JAODTR010005595.1, read on the forward strand.
GCGGTGTGTGTGTATATACAAAAGAAATGGACAGAAGTCCTACTTCTCTCAAATATTGTTTACAAATCCATCTAAATTATCAATTTAGTAATCAGTTTAGTATTATTTACAGTTAACCCTAACCACAGAAAATGAAATGCAGGGTCATTATGTGAAACTTAAGACATTTATGTTATTATATACAGTGCATGATACTCTCTCTCATGTGCGCACACACTCACACCCCCTACAGCAATGCACAAAATACCACAAAATGCAAAAATATCAAATGGTGCAATTTGCAATTAGACCATAAAATGCACCAATCCAATGCAGCAGTTATGGCTATATTTAGTTTTGTTGGCAAGGACTGTTTGTACCTGAATCTTCCAACAGTCCTAATTGGTTAGTTTTGACATGTATATATTGTATAAAATGTAGGCCATACAAATTTAGATTTTTCTAAAAGAAACCAATTTGTTGTTCATTATATAATGACATTTCTTATTTTCTATTTTTGTATATTTACTATTACTCTTTAACATGGCAAAATATATTATTAAATTCATCGATCAAATAATCGGTGGAATACTCGATTACTAAAATAATCGATGGCTCATTCGGAAATCCCTTAAATTATTCAAAGCCTGTAAAATGGTATTCGGGACAGCCCTAATCGCACTCCAAACTCGATGCTGCATCTGTGGCCAAACTCATGTCCATCCCCTCTGGGTTCTTTTTTAACAACAAGGTTCTGGTTGACCTAGGATGGAATGTTATCCTGTTACCCTGTCACCATGTCTTATATTTATACACAGATAAGAAACAAAATACACACATGCTTTTTGTGTATTTTGTGAAAATCTAATTATGTACCAAGATTATACTTTTTTTATTTTTTATTTTATTTTTACCCACAGTTGTAAATGTAATATTGCATGCTACTAGAGCTGTCGCGGTGAAGAAAATGTCCTTGCGGTGATAAACGGTGCCCCAATACCGCGGTCTGCGGTTTTATCAACATTTTTTTGTTTTGGATTTGAATGGTCAAGTTCGTTGCGCAGAGCTTCCGAAATAGAGTGATTCTGGGTCATTTATATCGTGATCTCAGTCCGTGGTGAGACAATTGTGCAACATCATAGGCTTTCTACCAGTTTAGTAGGCCTACTAGTTATCA